>JAQGBT010003293.1:0-20131 GCA_034698585.1 Disparrhopalites patrizii | reverse complement strand
GATCTTCCACACGTTTATTCCCTTCTCCGCCGACAGACCCTTCTCCAAAGGTCAACCTCCGGCACCTCTCCACAACTCACATCTCCGTACAATGCACTCTCCACTCTCCATCCTTCCTCCAAGCCCAACCTCTTTACTAACAATAAGACTCCAAGACTCGCTTCCCATTCCCGCTCCCTTCAAGGTGGTGGCCATGCGGACAATCTCCGCAAGAAAATCACCACACTCTTCTGTGTCTGCATAGGAAATAGTGATCGTAGCAATAGGAATCATGTGTTTCGCACAAACAGGATGAGAGCCAGCCTAAGTGTGTGTAATAATTCTAGGATTCCGTCCTGCATTTCAAGACTGTGACCGGGGAGAGGTGGAGGGACGGAGGATTTCTTTCTTCTCTCACTCCGATGAGGAAGACAGTAATGAGGCGGTGGACTGCGGAGAAAAGGGTGTCGGTGAGGAGACGGTGAGGACTGAGGAGGACGGAGGAGAGAGGTTTTGCGGTGACATAAAAGAAGGGTTGGCATGTGCGGATGAGAGTGAGGGGAGAAGGTAGCGTTTGTGTAAGTTTCGACTTTGATGGAGCGAAGGAGCTGGGAAGAGAGAGGGGGAGGGGGAGGGGAGGAGGAGGCGAGGTAGTGAAAAAGGCCGGGGAGAGGGAAGGAGCGCGGTATTTATTTAATTCGGATTACACAAACTGTGGTGTAACTTTGTGCCCTTCGGCTTTTCAACAACATGACTGAGAGAAGAAAGAGAGCGAGAGGCGAGGGTGTAATTCTCGCCTCACACTACCCGCACAGTGCACGGCTTGTAATTGTTTCCCTCCCTCTCTCCCTCCGCTCGCCTTCTTTTGTGGCTTTTCAAAGAAAGCGGATGGATGGGAAGTTGGGAAGGGTGCGAGATGCGAGAGGAAGACACGGAGACACCGGGAGCCTATTTTCCTATCATTTCCAATAGCTTCGGCCCTTCCTATTAGTAGTGCCAACTCGGAAGCCAAGAGCTGAGTCACAATCCCCGAATGCCCCACCGAATCCCCGCACACAAGGCACTTGAACGGGGAAACTTGCGCCACACACACTGCACCAGGCACAAGAAACTTCTCTAACTCTTTCAAGACTCCCACATGATTAATCTGTTTGGTCAGACTCGAGACAACCAATTTCACTAATTAAATCATAAACCTTTGTTTTCACATCGTAAAACTCCCTTCTCCGCCCCTTTTCGCCCTCTCACTTCCTCACTTCCTCACTTCCTCACCTTTTCACTTTCGTCCGTTAGCCATCCCTTTCCCCCTTGCACGACCCGTTGATCACCCCAGCATACTTACAATTAGACCTACATATGTATCTACGTGTATATAATACGCACGTATACTTGTGTAGGAAGACAGAGCCGGAAGACATGGACTCAAGACGGCAGTGGCCGCAAAGGAAAGCAATGGTTTTGTTCCCTTCTCCCGCTCCACGTCGCCTTCCACCTCTTCAATCCCACCACACTCCATTCACCATTCACAAAGAATAAGTCCTTCCCCTCCCCTCCCACCTTTACCCAGCCAATCTTCATCATTATTACTCTCATTATTCTCCCCCAGTCATTCACCTATTTAGGGAGATGAGTATGGAAAGCCCTATCCATTTGACCTGCTTCTCCGGCCCACTGCGAGTGCATGCGGACGGTAGCACTGCCACGGGAAGGGCTATTAGTCAGCTCGTCCTTCCCTGTCCTTCCCTCCGACTCGGGTGCGGAGAAGGTTGCTGGAGAGAAGTAGTGGGAGTATTAGAAAAAATGATGTTTAGTTAGGGGATTAATTGAGTTTGGAGAAGAAGAGGAGAGTGTTATTGTAGGGGAGGAGGAGGGGGGAGGGAAGAGGGGGAAGAGAGGGAAGAGAGGGAAGGAGGATGTGGAGAGAAAGTTTATCTGGTCTGAACTGAGACAACCTGGGAAGAATGATGAATCGACACGACATTGCATCCAGAGGAGAGAGACAGAGAATCCTTAGTGCTTTGTGGTCTGGGCTCATAAATTACAATGATCAAACACTCCTGCTCCTTCCCCGGCACATCTTTTTGAGTCTGCGATTGGGGTGACAGGGCGTTGATTCCCTTCACATATAACCACCCGCAGCCACAAGAATGAACTTAAAGACGGATCAAGTCATGCGATTAGCCAATTTTAATGCTTCCTCTCCAATTGGATATTAGAGTAACACTGGTCTCCATTATCCGCTACTTAGCACCACAACCCGGCATTGAGCCATTGAGCAGCCTCAATAGGGCCACACATGAACCCTGCGGAAGAGCTCATGAGTTGCAATTGTGAGTGCCAGTGCCAGGACGATTTCCCTTCATCACAACAGATCAGATGATGCATGGTCTTCCCTCATGCTTCACATAACAAGTACACAAACAATCCACACTTCTCCCGCTCACTCATCCCCCTCTCTCTCGTCTCTCTCGTCTCTCTCGTCTCTCTCGTCTCTCTCGTCTCTCTCGTCTCTCTCGTCTCTCTCATCTCTCTCTTTCTTTTCTCTTCCTCTTCTCTCTTTCTCTTCCTTTCCTTTCCTTTCCTTTCCTCTTCTCTCTCTCTCTCTCTGTCTCTCTTTCTCCCTCTCTCAACCTCTCTTTCCTGCCGCTTTCTTTCTCTCGCCCGCCCCTCCCGCCACCGTCACCGCATGGAAAGCAGAGTCGGTCTGCGCTTTTGTCAGCCACCCATTCAATATGTTCTGCTGGAATCCTCTCACATCTCATACTTCTATTTTATTTATGGAAACTTCTGCCGTTGATTTCCGCAAAATAAATTGATACTTTGCTCCCCATTCTTTACATGAGAAACCACGCACTTTTCACTCCTAGAAAAACTCGTAAATAATTGTTTTCTGTATTTTATTTACTCGTAATCCCATCTTTTCTTCACTATTCATTCCACTCTGCATATATATAGTCAATACATTTGTCAGTTCCAACTCCGAAGTCGGCATTCACATGCACACATCCAGGCTCCACATTTTACACTCTCCGTACGATCACAATTGCGTTCACACCCGGCACATGTAAAAATCCATGCAGAGCGTCACTGAAATGTCTAGAGCTCTAAGGCGTAGTTCAGGCAGAGCTTGAGTATAGTCTCTATACGTATACACAAATAAACATGAAGCGTGTAGGTTGCAAAAGAATAAAATGCTCGAAATCAAGGTTTTTCCAGAATACTCACGTCTATGACTAGGCTTGTCCTTGGTCATTTTTTGGAAATTTACTCGCTAATTAGATTTTTCATGCAGTAACTTGACATTTCAGCTCCAAAATGGTTTAAGTCCATTGAACGCGCGATTGAAATCTCGTGCTATACAGGTAACACGCGGCAGTGGATTCCCACCGTTTTGCAGAATAATCTTACTAATCATGGGTAATTTTGGTAAGTCATTCATTTGGAGGCTTAGCACGGCTACAGTTGTATCGATTTCTTGCGGTTCCTGTAAAGTTTGCCGTAGTGGACTTAACCCATTTAGTAGTCTTCATACGTTAACTAGTATGCTTGTGCCGCCTACGACCGGCAAAAATCCTTATCATAAAAATAATATACATGGCCCCATGCATATATGTATGCGCTCATTTCTTGTATTTCGAATAAGGGATTTTGGCCCTCTGATAAATACAAAATAATGCTTACATAATAAGTATAAAACCCGTGTCACGGTTTCACAGTGAATAATTCAGGCTTAATCAAACAAATAATCAACGCCTAATCAATCAAAAAAATAGTCCACGCTTAACAAAGAAATAATCCACGTTTAAAAACCTGACCCACTGACAGGCGCTCTCGGTCATATCCCGTATGTTCGCCGAAAAACGCAACTGGCTCTCCCGTTTACAACTTCTCTGTAGCAAGCCGTAGACATACGAGCGCTAGATCGTTGGAATTCTAAGGAGTCAAACTTTCAGAATTGATTAGTATTTTGTTTCCAAACCTTTCCGTTTAAAAATTATTGGATGTGAAACGCTTGAAAAAAATCGCATGTTACCATATCGGGGGTAACACATCAAAAGCATACCGTTAATTACATTACATTACATTCGAGGATTTTCTTCCATTGCAAAGTTAATTTGTTCGACATTTTTGGAATTCGAATGAAAATTTTTATTTTTATTCCAGTTTTTCACTTACCTTTCTTGTTCAAACTTTTATTCGAGCCGCAAAATTGAACTTCCATCCGTAGGTTTTACTCCGGAAAAGTTTACTTTCCAATCAGAAATAACAAAAGTTGAATGTATAAGTACCTGTAACAAGTTTTAATTATTCAGATCCTTTGCTCTTTCGGTAAGGCCATTGTCAAACTTACGTAATTACTAGTTAAACAATATTCACCGAAAATAAAGAGACCTTGACTAAAACAATATCGTCGTCCTTTTGGGAGTTTACGCGCCAGAAGTTTATTTGTGAATATTTTCTTGGCACACTTCTCCACGGGTTGTGCATGAGGGCGTACTCGTATGTTAATGTTAATATGCGAAAATCATCATGCGGTTATTTTCCCATACCCGAATATTTATTATAATATGTATAGTACACATATGCATATTTTGTAAATATTTATTATAAATACTAGGTATAATTCATAAGTATTTATAATTACAAACGGTATTATTTTTTGATTTGTTAACCCCAATATGTTTAACATGTGATTTTATTCACGCGCTTCACATCCCATAATTTTAAACTGGAAAGGGTTTAAGTATATACAATTACTTATCAATTCTGAAAGAATGACTTGTTAGCATTCCAAGGAGCTAGTGCTCGTATGTCTACGCCTTGACACAGAGAAGTTATAGCGGGAGAGCCGGTTGCGTTTTTCGGCGAACATACAGTATAAGAGATGTAGTAGGGCGGGGCGGAGATGATCAAACTATGAGCTTCACCTCTGACCCTTGGTACGCACAAGTACAGCAACGACTCTCTGTTTGGCGGTCAGTCCTTTCCCTTGACATCACTACAGCCATGCGTACAAGCCAAGTACCACCTGCTCCTCCCCAGACAAAAATCGGGCATTTCCCGCATAAGAAAAGCCTTGTAAAAAAAGCTTGAGATTTCCTCCATAAGAAAAGCACTGGGAAAACCTGACTGACAAAGTCATGCTCCTTTGTTATCTATCATCATATTTAGAAAAGATACAGAGCATCCGTATAAGTATCTGCAAAAGATGTCATGTAGCTATTTTCCAATTATCCCGGCCTAGAACCCACGTCTGAATTATTCGGCTACACGCTCCATCAGGCGATAGCCCCGTTCCAGAAAAAACATCCAAATCTTATTTCGCCTTTCTCTGACTGCCTCAAGAGATACAAGAGTGTTTCGCTGTTTGTCCCGAGGCTATTGCACCGGATTTCATGAAATTCGGCCAGAACATGTGCCATGTACGTAAGAAGTAAGAATTATATGGAAAGTTCTTTTTCTATATAGAAAGGAATACAAGTGTCTAGTGTCTACAATAGAATTATTCAGTTTTTCGATTTTCGCATCCATTCGCCGGAAATAGGCCAAAGACCGTATGCTACTTTTGCAGTTCGATAGGAATAAAGCCGGTAATTATGTGATTTTATTAGACAAAATCGCATAATTGAAGCACCGAAAATGCAAACATCTGCAATGCATTTTTTCAGGTTTTTAATCTCTGTCTCTGTTCGCCGAAAATAGGCCAAAAACCGTGCTGCTCCGTACGTATTCGGTTTACTTCATCTCACAATCTTTTCAGTTTTTAGAAACAGAATAGAAACGTGACCGGTGTGTTTCTCTAAACTTTCACTCTGATACACATCTATTTTGCTTATTCGGATACAATTGCTTTTTGACCGGTGACATAAAATTTGGCCTAACTATCTTTTATAGTATTCTTTTGAAGCTGAAGGCAGAAACAAAAAGTTGATGCGGGCGCAGAGAAAGCATGAGTTCGTGTGGGATTAGATTTTCTCCGTTAGATCCATTCGATTATGGATGGAATGTTGTCCTACGTTACGCGGCTCGGCTGTGGCAATCCAAGCCAGAGAATGACTCCTCACGTCCTCATAGTGACATGCTGAGTGCTGGATTCTTGCGCCACGCGCCACTACGAATTCCTTTCATCTGTCAATACAAAGGAAGTGGACTCAAACTGATTCTGAATTCTGATATTGATGAGAGGTAGACGCCGGGCTTAAACCAAGCCGGAGCAATTTAACGCCCGCTACTTTTCATTCCACTTCCCGCAACGGCAACATTTCCTCCTCACTTTTACCACAATAATTATGCACAAATGTAAGTGGCTGCGGCACGTTAGTTTACGGGAGCGAAGTCTACCAGTTTGGGATTTAAAATGAGGAAGAAAGGCTTCTGCCTCTGACGACGGGTCAAGATTGTCGGGGGGGGGGGGGCAGAGAGGTCATGAGTGATAATCTAATTAAAGCATCCTCATCATCACATCTTCCATGTTCCATCCAAAGTGTCGGAGAAGAAGGTGAATGGAGCAGGGAGACAATTTTGCCATCTGTAGTCTCGCAAGCGTAACTTTGGGCCGTTTCAACTTCCCATTTACTTCCTAAGGCCCAGCAGGCCTCTTTATTTTCATTTCAGCTCTGAGCTGTTGACCCGTCTCCTCATGTCATTGATTGAACTTGTCACATTTGCTTACGTGTAAGTACATCATTTAATAGTGTAAGATTCCGCTGCAGTTCTATCCTAGCCTTTAGTAGATATTGTGGGAGAAAATAGGGGAATATGTTGTTGTTGTTACTTGTTAGAGAAGAGTCAAGTCTTCTCCTTTCTCCTCCTTTTATTGCTCAGCTCACTCATAAATAGCTTTGAAGTGAAGGTTTGAGGATTCACTGATTGTGGTGAAGGGGCCGTGAGGTCATGTCATGTAGAATAGGCGGTTGGGCTGGTGATGGAAGGAAAACCCTATTGAGGAACTTGTGAGAAGTGACTTTGCTCATCGCCCATCACCCATGACCCATGACTGAGTTGCTGAGTGAGTTGCTGAGTGAGTTGCTGAGTGGATTCGCTTTTGTAGCAAATTAGCAAGTATTCGCTTTGTCCTTTGCAGCGGTGAGTAACAACTAGGACTGACGGCAAGTGCCACAAATTACAATGCCTTTTGGGTAGGTGGGTCAAATGAGAAAATCATGGCACCAGGTGTCATAATGATTGGTTCTTCATTTCCAAAGATGTCGCGTAATTTTTTAATTAATCAAAAAATATTTGTTTTGTAAAAGTGGGTCTTATTGTTCACATGCATCCATCAGTTTAAGCGGAGATGTCAATACAATTTCAATTGGGTGGGTGGGTCTGACATTTCCGTCCGAGAGCCCAAAGGACGTGATTTGTGGCACACGCCCGACGTAATCACGAGCAATGAGTCTCAGTTTGGATGAGTCATTCATGATTCGTCAGCCCAACTGGAATGTTTACATATATTTACGATTATTCCTTGCCAGTTGCCACCTTCCAGTCAGTCATCTTTCAGCCAACAAGTTAATGGTTAATCATCTCCTTTTTTCCTCCCGTTTTATAGGAGAACTTGGAATTTTTAATCGCAGATTTTGTAGGTACTTTGGTTGACAAAAGTTTTAGTTAAAGTGCTTACAGTGTCCACATAATTGTGTAGGTGATCCCAGTTATTTCTTGTGTTGCGTGATCGTGAGGAAAAGGTCAACGGATTCGCATTCACGTCTAATCTATTTGTGGTACTACCAAACGAAGCAACAATGTTTTCCAGCGGGCCTAACTACAGTAAACTTAAAACCAACTTGCGGCTGGCAGTACAGAGGTTAAAGTTGATGGAAAAGAAGAAAACTGAACTTGCATTGAAGGCGCGCAAGGAAATTGCGGATTACATTAGGGATGGTAAAGTAGAAAGAGCGAAGATCCGGGTGGAGCACATTATTAGAGAGGACTACATTGTGGAAGCTATGGAACTTGTAGAAATGTACTGTGACCTCCTACTGGCTCGCTTCGGCCTCTTGCAACAGATAAAGTAAGTTTCTTTGATTTTAAGCCATTATATATATATATATTATATCCTTGTATCTGGCATTTTTCCTTGAAAAAAAGCGTTGTTTGTCCTTGTGAAATTGTGTCCTTGTGTTTGCTTGAAATGAGAGACCACTAGTGATGCTAAAATTACCAGCGTTGCACTGGCTAAACAAGGCACTAATCAGAATTGTGAAAGAACTCCAGGATTGGCGATTAATAGATGGACTTTGTTGTCTTTGCAGGGAATTGGATGAGGGCTTAAAGGAAGCTGTATCGAGTTTGATTTGGGTCGCTCTGCGTTTGCAGACCGACTGTGCTGAACTAAAACTAATATCGGATCAATTAACGGTCAAGTTTGGAAAGCCGTACGCGATGGGATGCCTGGATAATACTGTTGGTACCGTATCTCCAAAATTGATGCAGAAGATGAGTGTTCAAGCGCCTCCCAAAGTTTTGGTTGAAAGATATTTGATCGAAATTGCAAAGAACTACAATGTCGACTATGAACCAGACCAAAAGGTGATGATCAGCATTAATGAAAGAGTGGAGAGAAATTGCATGGACATGCATTGTATATTCATTTTTAACTTGAGTCTTGTAATGCACATCTTCTGATACGTATGCATTGGTCATCGTTGAAAGTTAATAGCCTACATGGTAAGGCGTATTATATAACATGTTCTTTAATCAAAACTTTTACATTGCAGGTTTTGGACGAGGAGCTGATGGAAGAACTCATTGATTTGGGCGGTGATAGAAATAATTTGGGCGGAAATAATGGTGGTGGTGGAAGTGGTAGTGGCGGAACTCCTGTTGCTCCGCCCGGATTTATCGGATACCCATACATGCCTGTAGTCCCAGGTAGACTGTCCCCACAACCGGAAAATTTGAAGCCATTCCAATACCCGTCCATACCTCAAGAGGAACTGAAAAAGCCTTTGGATTTACCTTCAACTCCGCCGTTTTCGCCAATGAATATACCTCCGTCTCATAACGTAGCAGGATTCGTTCAACCCGGAATGGACAAGGAACTTAATTTCAATTATCAGGTTTGTTAGGTTACGAATAATTTGTTCTTCGAAGTAATGTAGAATTAATGAGAACAATGTGTGAGATGACAGTGAGATTGCTATATCTGGAGAATCTGCGTGCGAGTAGGAGAAGCATGCCAAGCAAATTGTAGCTACTACCGAATCGTCAATATTACCACTGAATTTCAGTATTTTGGCGTATTTGACAGCAGTGTTTTTAAATGACGATTATTCTCTGTCGACTGCTGTAATGAAAGCAAGGGTTGAAGCTATATATATACATATAATATAAAATATGTTTGGTTATATTTACACCCTTGCCGCCATGTTATGATAACAGTAACTTATTATACATACATTATTGTTGAACTATCAAACTCATTAAAGGATAAGATGATAAGAGCATCGATTCGCTGCTCGATAGCTGAAAACTTCAAATTTCAGTAGCAAACACAGAAGTTTGGTGTCGTAGTAATGAAAACCATTAAATAATGTTTTTAGATTACTTCAAATGTACTTATCACTGTATATAGTGTATATTGATTGCACATTATTTGTAACTATATTCGTACGGTTTTTCAAGCGCGTTAGAAATATTTGCATGCATGTGCAGCATGAATATGCATTATTACACGTAACTGTTGTACACGTGGATGTGGGTTTAGAAAGTAGCCGATGGAGTATTGATCGTAGATATAAAATCAAGGTACCGTTAAACGTTTGTATTGATTGTTTATTTATTGTTAATAATAATAGGAAGGAGGGGCTGGTATTTCGGGCCCAAGGTATGACAGTTTACCTCCACCGTATACTTTTCCGTCGACACCTTCAGCACCCAAGGTTGGCTTGGTTTTTGGTATTATTTATGCTTTATGTTGCTCCTGTAGTCCGTAGTTTACACATGTCCTGCTTGTTCTGCTATTATATTGACGTAGATAATTTTACAATTTCTGATTGACAGCTGAAAATGTGATCAAAATCTAACCCAACTATTTTTGTAAATAGCCCCACATATTAGTGTACTTGCATTTTAAATGGGGTTTTATGATTTATGAAGATCTGTCTTTGGCGGCAATCGCGACATTGCAGCGTTGAACCCCAAAGCCTGTCTGTGTTATGTTCTGAACTAAACTGGCACTTAAATCAAGCAGAAAATCTAACCTCGTTAACAACAAACTTTTTCAATTTTTATTTTGCATGTGGGTTGTAAAACTTGTTTAACGACGAACTCCCGTTCACAGTCTTTGTCATAAACAATTATTAATTATATGATATGTACTGCCATCTCAAATTACATTTTTTTCTTTGGCCAGATAATGTTAGCGTTTCTAGACTATAGCTCTGACGTTTATACATTATACAGCCTGTCCGAGACATTGTGCTGTTTTCTTTTGCAATTTAAAACAAGGGGAGTGTGCACTACATTTTCAAAATGTCGAAATATAGCCAAGCCTAAAGGTAATTACATATTGAAGGATACACCTAAATCAATAAAAGCTACGACTACTACTAAAGGTAATTGACCTTGACATGAAAATATGCTGTCGTGCCCTCTGACCTCGCGCACCGTACAATGAAAACCACCAGTCTTTAACAGTGCAGGTATACTCAATGTGCAGGGTACCTACGTACGGTATACCCCTCCATATGTTCCCCATACTGTGGACAACAAACATAGTCTACGTTCCCTGAAGAATTTCAATGTGAATCTATAGGCAAAAATACTGTATCCCGACTTCCCGACCCGACCATCATTTGCCTAGTGGTGTTTTTTTAAATCTCAACTGTCCACAAAATTGATTTTTGTATTATGCTTCCAGGGAAAATCATTTTATGTTTAGGCAGTCATTCAGAACGGAAAAGGAATAATGGATTATACGCAGAATTTAATTGCGAATCTAGCAAAAATTCGTCATTTAAATTCGACTAAAATTGATCAAATATTGATGATGCTGCTAACAACACGATCTGGAGGGACCAAATTTATTTTGGTCCCCCCAAGCAAATTCAAACATGGGTTTAATCACACATTCCCTTTTTTTAACTAGGCACGGAATAATCGCAATCATTTGGACTTTTTTTTTGTGAAAAAACCGCGATAACTCGGCAAAGAATGGTCGGATTGGGATAAAATATTTTTACCTATATTCACATTAAAATTCTTCATGGAATGTAGATTGTAAGAATGGATTGTAGATTGTTGTCCACAGTATGGGGAACGAATGGATTGGCACTGTGTACATTGCATACACCTGTAATATAGGTAATTGCTTTATTGTCAAGATTAACAGTGTACGCACTGATTTCCAGAAACAGACAGTGTTTAAGACTGGTAGTTTTAATTGAGAGGCTTGTACGGTACAGGAGGTCAGGGGTCACGACAGCATGTTGACAATTTCCTTCTACTCATGTCAAGGTCACTTACCTTTTGTCTTGGCTATATTTTGATAATATTTCGAAAATTTAATTCACACTCCCCGTGGTTTTAAATTACAAAATGAAACACTTTCTGGGACATACTTTTTTTTGCTGAAGTGTGTATGTATACATACATATACATACACACTTTGAAGTGCAATCCATGGATGTTTTATTGTTGTCAAATGAAAAATTTGTCTGGTTTTAGTATACCACCTTGACAGTAATTAGTAATAATAGCTCATGCGTTCTACCTTGTATTAATGTGTAGCGTGTCTTCATTATTGATGTAGCAATATGAACAATATGTAGCAATAGTTGGCCAGACACCCTCCATACCATCATTGATTAAACACATGAGTAGATGAGTAGCTCAACTCAAGTAAAGCTAATTAAAACCAGCATTAAAATAATTTGCCGTTTAGTACATGCAATTAGTCACGTTTCTTTGAGCACTGACATGAGAATCCTCATATCCGGCTGCGTGAGAATCGCCTAAAACCGATCAGACGTATTGAAACACATTTCTGAAACTATTCATAGGCAGTTTTACTTTTAATCTACTCATATTTTATCTAAATAATCAACGTGTACGTCATTCTTTTAGTTCTGACTGCTGTAAACTATAACTAATTTTTAAATGTTTTCAGGATGACTCCAAGCCAAAACCGACACCCAGATCAAAGTTATCTCCTGGGGGTAATGACGCAAACTTTGATTTGCCCGAACTTCCAGCTGTACCGTCGACTAATCCTTCTTCTTCGACTGTTACATCCAAAGGGCATTTGAACAATAGCAATGAAGACAACGAAATTGACTTCGACGATTTGACCAAGCGCTTTGAAGAACTAAAGAAACGAAAATGAGAGGCAATCAGTCTCATGTTATTATCATTCGTGCGAGAGTGAACAGTTGTTTTTGAAAATATAAATAATGTTATGTCTACATAATGTACATAGGTAATTATGTGCATGCAATTGCATTTGAGTACCTACTTGTCGCCATTAAACTCTAATACTAAAGTTTTCGTAACTTCAAACTTGTAAAAAAAACTGTCTATATTTTATTCATTCAATTTGTGTAGCAACCCTCCTTAAAATCATACGCATTTGTTGTTTTAATGTTCTTAGTCGTTGGTAAAATATTACCTTATGCTCTATACTTTAACATTACCATATATAGCTGAAGCTTATTTACAATGTGTGACGGTGCACTTTCCTTGTGCAAAACACCCTGTCATGGGTTATAGTAGCCAGAGTTTGTAGGAAGATGTCAAATTACAATCCCATGGAGTTTGTTCAGCCACAATAATTAACCAAAATATAAGCGTGCGTCTCATTCATGCGTTGTTTGAAGGATTACTGCGAATTGTCTCCCACTGTGGTTTCGAACACCTACACATTTGTAAACAGAAGTTGATAGCAACTAGCCTGCACTGTGCAACATGTGTGCGTACAATTGTAAACAGAGAGCCAATGTTGTGTCTCGTTAATCTATGTATGTACATTATATGCAACAAGTATAGAAGCTACCTCATACACCGAGTCTGCGGGAGTAGGCAGAAGCGACAAACGTAAACATAGCGTCTCCCTACACCCACCAACCAAGCCAAACATTTTGTCGTTACAAATTACAAACGAAAAATACACAATGTGCAGCGTCTTGCTCCATGACTAACTTCTCCTGAGTTTGAGGAAGAATATCAAAAAATTTTAGATCGGATTTCGATAACAAATTACAAGCAGAATATTGAATTCGATTACGATGGACTGAGGTTTTTATAACACGAAGGATTGCTGGTCTATTTTCATAATCCGAGAAAACGGATCACAGACTATTCAGGCGTTTTTATGACTTCCCAAGTAAAGAAGCAGAATTGTTTTTAAAAATGTGCACGCTAGAGGAAGAATTTGCAAAAGGAAAATCGAATATTATTTCTTTTTTAATACCTATTTTGTGTAGAAACATCTACATGATACATATTCAGAATATGCAATCCCGCCGCATTTTTTGGGACTACTGATTTTTATACAACTCAGATATGGGATTACATTGGTAATATTTGTTGTCGCGGGAATGAGATTCTCAGATTACATAATCCGAGAAATATTTGAGTTTCTCCCTGTAAAGAAATATTTGAGAAACCATCCTCTTTTTGGTACAATCCTGCATGATAATGCAAGTCGTGTGGAAGGATTGGACAGAATCAGTCTGAATTCATGAATACCAGCATTTATAATGCTATGATTGTATTGCTGTTTTAGCGAACTAACTACCTCTCCGAATGAAAAATTCAAATGTTTGCTCTGCGCTATTATGTTTTGAAAGATTATGATTAAAATGAAATCGTTATTAATCAATGCTTGCACAAGAGATCCAATGCGCTGGCTTGGGTGTTTCTGATCTGAAATCTGAGTGAATACATTGGGTTAGTCACAGAATGTTTACACCCTGACTCGTATACAATTGTAAACACGATTGGGTGTACAACAGTACAACTCTGCAACAAGAGTGAAAATGTTGTGTTCATGAATCACATGAGCAGTATTTCTGAGTTACAAACGTAAACAACACCAATGTCGGTGACCAAAGAGCAATGATTCCAATTAAATGATTTGGGGAGGTTGGTGTGTGTGTGTGTGTGTGTGGTACACTATAGACGCTCTTAATAATATTTATTTTTTAAGCTTTTCTGATGCTCGACGACAGCTTTTTGTATGCTTATAAATAATACTTTGATTGTAATCAAATCATGCAGCCTCCGAATTTTACACTAGGACGACTAGGAGTAAACGCGTTTTCAAAGCCAATTCGAGCTGATCTGCAGAAACAATGTGAGTGGGAATTATTCTTTTCATTAAATATATGTATGTAAGTATATGCGTACAAAGAACGGGAAGAAAGGGAAGATATTTGAGACCTGACTGGAGTCTGCAAGCCTTCATCTGGCATATGCAAGGTGTACCAACACCTGTTATTGGCACTGGACGGAATGCCAGTTACTTGCACAACGATACAACCATGAACTACAACTCCATGGAGTCTTGCTCTAAAGTAGGCGTACTCGTGGGAAGAATAAATACTCTATTAGTTATGGCAATGAAAGGGTACAAGTCAATCAAAATCATCAAAACTTGTGCAAATTTATATAAGATGTGATGTGCTCTTAAAGGACACGGATACCATACAAAAAGCAATCTCATTCTTACTGAGGATATTCCGGGACAATATCATTATCAGAAATATTCCACACCATAGCTGATGTCATAAGATAGCAGCGTATACTCTTACGATCTAGAAAGCTAAAACTGCCTGTACATAGTCATATGTAGTACAATGGTTAATAGCTATTGAAGACAAGAAGGCATCCTGTTTTGTGAGAACGGATTGAAGGAGACGCCACTGGAAAGTGGGGAAAGCATGGAGAAGGTCGTGGAGGAATCCCAATTCGCAGAGAGGAGCGTAGAAGTGAGAGAGAATGTGTGGAAGTGGTGATGTGGTGAATGTGAATGGTGAAGTATGGGCGGAAGAATATGTGGAGAAAGGGCCATCCTTCCTTGACCGTCGGCAAATCATGTACCTACGCTGGGCACGGTCACCGGATACGCTGTCCGGGGCTTCTTCGTGTACTTCTCCGGGAGGCGGAGGCTTCCCTACGGGACTCGTCAGGCGCTCCCTGGAATCACTGTGAACATGATCTGTGAAACTAGCAATAGCAACAGTGCTACCTGCTACCTCCTAGTAATTGATAAATAAATAATAAGAAAAATAATTATTATTAACTTATTTTAGCAATATTGGATAATTACACATTATATTATAATATTATATTATTTCTTTTAAAAAGGGGGTTACACATTACACATCACAGACACAGATCACAGTGACAGGTCACAGTCACTCACAGACTCAGAGCTTCACTTCACGCTCGCTCCAAGAAATCAGTACATCAGTCGGAGTGGAAGTGGGAGTTGGATGGAGCGCAGAGCTCATAGATTCACAGTCACAGTGAGACAGACACAGACACAGGTCAGAGGTCAGAGTACAGTCTACAGTCTTACCTCACAGTAAGACAAGGGAAGTAGGGAAGAAGTCATTGCCAATTGCCATTGCCATCATTGTCATTTCATATTGCAGGGTTTATTTATTGGAACAGTACTGCTGTCCATTCTGTTCCAATTAGGAATAATTATTGTGTAATTTTGTAAACAGACCTTAAATAAAGGATACGAACATTCTGTAAGACCTTAAGGGTATGGACGGAGTATAAATCCCGATTTTTTTACTATGTACATATAGGGAATTGTAATTTATTGTAAAGACAAATTCTGCTGAGGAAGAAGAAAGAATAATAAAGATCACAGTTAATAGATAATATCCACGTGCTTAATAATTGTCATCGAGGTGCAAAAAACCTACTACGACATCTTTATTAATCAGGTGAGGTGAACACTTTACACTTTCCAATATTCCGATTCCAATGTAATGTTCATCACATAGTTAACTTACTGTATGTACACATATTTATGTATATTTTAGGTAATTGTATTTACCTAT
Organism: Disparrhopalites patrizii; assembly: GCA_034698585.1. Taxonomy (NCBI): domain Eukaryota; kingdom Metazoa; phylum Arthropoda; class Collembola; order Symphypleona; family Sminthuridae; genus Disparrhopalites; species Disparrhopalites patrizii. The sequence goes on along the minus strand of JAQGBT010003293.1, from coordinate 4,133 downwards.
ACATGTACATGTTCTAAACTTATTAAGTATTTGGAAAGACACAATTTATATTAATGCCTGGAGGACACAATTTGTATCAAGCATGCAAACTATTCTGTCCTTGCTTTAATTTTATGTTTCTTATTGTTGAATTAATTATGGCAATTTGTAAATTGTGTATATAGACGATTGATTGAACTTCCAAAGGATGGGGAGGAGGAAAAGCGGATATCGGAGAAGAAAAAAGAGGAAATGGAACAGAACCTCTGATGATGGCAGTGATCGTTCCTTTTCATCGTCTTCCTGCTCTGCTGAACCGGAAGACGTCAGTGACAGCCAACTAGAATTTTCTGGTGATAGATTAAAAATTAAAAGGACGAGCAAATGCCTTGAAGAAGCGTCCAGTGCACCCGAATCCGTGGCTACTGTTCGGGAACATTCAATCTCGTCTACCTCATTCAACGCTGGGGATACGACGATTACACTGGATGAAAGTTCCAATACGATACAATTTCGTAAAAATGGTTCTTTTCCCAAAATGGCAGCTTTCTCTTCGACTGAGTCCCAGAAGACAGGCTCCAGTGGAACCTGCGGGGGGTCGAAACGAGCCAGTTCCAGCTCTCCAGTTCGGCTTCACAAACGAAGAAAAAGTGAGGGAGAAGTAACGGTCTCTGCTTCCATGGCCGTCCGTCCGGGTCTTCCTCATGAAGAAAACCGTGGCCTGGCAAGCCAGGGTCAAGTCCGCCAAGTCATTAATTCGCCCCTTAAGGCAACCATAAGTGCCTCCGACTTAGGACGTGGAAGAACGTTGACTTCTTTCAGCTGGTGTTGCAATTTCGCCCCGGAGGCTAGGCGCGTGAGAGGCTCCTTGAGGCCCATTGTAATCGACGGAAGTAACGTGGCCATGAAGTGAGAGTTTTTCCAATTCGGTTGCAGCAGCGACATGCACGCATAAATGCACATAATGTCCACATGATATATATGTCTAATACGTAGATTCAATGCTACAAGCATGCATGTGTACACGTACGTGGGTATTTTAAAATGTAAAAGCAATTTTAAATGACAGCCATGGCAATCATAAGGACTTCTCTTGTTTGGGAATCCTTCGTTGCGCGGAGTTTTTTCAAAGGAAAGGCCACAAGGTAGTCGCATTTGTGCCACAATTCAGGCACAAAAGGTCACAGTCGAAAGATACATACGCGCTGGACATCCTGCAGCGACAAGGAATACTCAAATTTACACCAAGTCGGGAAGTTGGCACGTTCAGATGTGTTTCTTACGACGACAGGTATAAATCATTGCATTTCAGACGAAGTCATTGGAAAAATGCAAAAGCGTCTCAAAGTCTCAATGCACATAAGAATTCATGCAATATTTCTGCTCATGTGGGAAGGTTCATCATTCAATATGCTCACGAGGTAGGTGGCGTCATTGTGTCTAACGACAACTTCAGAGATTTATACGACGAGCAGCCGATGTGGAGAAATACTCTCCGAAATAGGTAACGTAAGGAAGGACACTCATAAATCCACTGGATTTGCATTAGTAGAAATTGCATTAGTAGAAATTAGTAGATTGAATATATCCTTCTGGTCCTCCTTTATCAGGGTGCTGTCCTATACCTGGGTGGATGAGAGCTATTTCATGGTGCCTCTCGATCCCCTGGGAAGAACTGGGCCTTCCTTAGACGACTTCCTGCGATTTTAGCTTGTGCCTCCCCTTTTCCCAGTAAGGCAGTTTCTGTATTATAGCTAATACAATATCCAGGACAGAAAGAACTGTCAGTCTATAGTTTTTCAAAATCCTCAATTCAGTCCATAAAGTGTTTTCATTAAAATTTTTTTGTACGTATGTAAACAGTGTAAGGATGTAAAAAAAATTAGTAGCGTGTAACATTTTCAATTTCAAGTAAATAAATAATATGAAAAATAATATACATACAAGCATTAAGTAACGTAATTAAGTGCTTGCTTTCATTGATAATTATTAATTATCTAATGTTTTTTCATTAGTCATCAGTCATAATGCGAACTCCAGAACAGACTCCGTCTTCCAAAGTGAGAAACTATCACATATCACAGCTGTTCTCACAACTGTTATTTTTATTTCGTTTTAGATATTTTTGTTCGTAATGACAGCATTTCTATTTCGGGCGCGTTGAAAAACTCACTGACTTTGTAGATTTCTGGAATGCCCGCTATGTTAAAGATAGTTGAAATTCTGGGAACCTAGAAAATCTGCGAGTTTTTCAACGCATTGTATTAATTTTTGTACTTTACGGACCTGATGCTCGGGTCAAGCAGTTTTTGAAAAAATAAGCGCCAGGGGAATTTAACGGTCTATAGTAAATATTTATTATATTTAAATATTTTTTATTCTAAGAAAGTTAGAATATTAGGTTTGTGGTTCGCGACCGCTTTTACAAAACATTTAATGTTAGTTTTCCTGCTGTCAACTTGACAGACGTTACATGCACTGTAAGTATGTCTGTACTGAAAACTCCTTTGCCATAAATGGCTACATATCGATGGTGAATTGCAAAACCGAAAACCTGACCTTCTCCTGCGAGCCCCAGTACAAGAAATGATCATCTACGTTCCGAGTACATGTGCGCGTAAGCGTAAACGCGGAACGGAGATGGTCAGTTTTTGTATTAGGGCTGCCAGAAAATGATCAAATGTATATATATAGATAGGTATACGGGCCCCTCGATATGCTTTGAAGTAATGCGAAAAAAAAGAATGCTTGAAACACCACGTAAATACCCCGATAGTTCGTAGGGTCTGAAAATTGCATCGATGCAGTCCTGTTCTAGATTTTAAGTTGCAAATAATAATACGTATACTGATGATAAGTTGGAGCACCCAAACCGTACTGATGATCTAGGAATGGTCTCAAGTGCCAATGTCGACAGAGAGCTGAAATTTTGGGGAGAGGTAGACCACTATGGTCGTATTAAAGCCCAAAAATTTCATCTCCTACTTTTTTATTGCTCCAGAGTTATGGCTTCAAACGTTTAACTCGGGAGTCACGTGTTTCAAATGTAGATGTCGCTGTTTTCTTTCCGAGCGCCGACTTTAACTACGCAAAACTGTCCTAGAATACTTTGTTTCATAGAGCATTTCATTGTGAATCTATCTAAAAACGTTTGAGCGCAATCTGAAAGGAATTTCAAAAGTTATGATCGATTTCCTATGGCAAGTTCCATCATGCAGGTTAATTACACGTGACCATGCAAATGCATATGAGAGTATCTCCAAGTGAGTTCGCACACTTACAAAAATGACCCGCTTCTGATCTCATTTAAACTTTGGTGGTTGCTTTGTCTCTATGATTGGTGCTAAACCATCCATTTTAACTCACCTCTCCGCTTCAGGATCTATACACAAGGTTAAGACATGGCTTTTGCGAAAATTTGTAATTACTTTCTAGCATTTTTGGTTTGATTTTAATAAAATTATCTTTAAAAAATGGTCAGTACGTTAAGACCATTCAAGTCATTTCAAATAGTAACAATCTAAATCCAGAAAAAAAAAATTAATTTTGGGTTTTTATACGACCATAATGGTCTACCTCGCCACCAAATTTCAACTCTGTATCGACATTGGTACTTGAGACCATTCCCTTGGAAGTTATAATCTTTAAACAATCAAAAATATAAATAACCCAAATTTTATAGCTTTATAGTTTTATAAAGTTTTATAGCTGAAGGTGATTGGCACTTGGCACGCTCAAAGCTTCAAATGCATTGAAGGTATTGGGACAAGCATTTGTTTTCTATTTGTTTTGGTGGTCAGGATTCATGGGGAAGTTGATGCATGAAGTGGGGGATTGTAGTAGTCAATAGTAAATATTATTGGGAATTTGCACGGTCATTAGCGTTTGCTTCAAGCATTTGTGTTTGTATTTGTGTATTGACAGCGGAGCGAGGGTAAGTATGGGAATTGGGAATGGAAAGAAAGGGTTGTGCGTGTGTGTGGAGTAAGGACATGTACAGATAATGGGAAATGGGATGTATGGCAGTAGGATTAGGAGTTGGTGCTTGGCTGCTTGGTGAGGGAAGGGGTGAGAAGTGAGAATGGGAAAGGGGCCGCAGGGGTGAGGGAGTGTGCTTTGACTCAGAATCAGTGACACACACATCCCCCGCCCCC
>JAQGBT010003292.1:0-20136 GCA_034698585.1 Disparrhopalites patrizii | reverse complement strand
TCTCTCTCTCTCTCTGTTTCTCTCTCTCTCTCTCTCTCTATTTCTCTCTCTCTCTGTCTCTCTCTCTCTCTCTGCAACTCTCTCTCATTTTGTCTCTTTCATTTATGCCTCTGGCTCTCTCTCTCTCTCTCTGGGTTCAAGTTCGTTTGTCTCTTTTTTTTGTCTCCATTCTCATTCTCCATTCGTGCACCTTCGGCATCGGCCTTCGACACATGAGCAAAAGGGACAAGTGGAGCCAAGGATAAAGCGGCTGTGTTGAGGCGGAAATTTTCCGTTTGTCTCCTTCAAGACTTTTTCCTCTTTGAAAAAAAATGTCTCTGCTATCCTTTCTGTTTCTGGCTTCTGGCGTTGGCTTTCTGGCTGTGCTCATTCTGCCTTGTTAAATAATACGCCAAACGCCACTTCACAATTCCACTTGGACACTCTCGGAGGAAAAAATAGCTTCTCCTCAGTTTTCTCCGTAATAATTCGGTCTTTCCCCTCGTCCTTTTTTCCTCCTTGTGCCCGTCTAGTTTTTACCTGGGTAAAATCCATCCGGGTGTGTTTTTTGTCCTTTGGGAGATTGTTATAAATATTTTTTTCGGGCATATTTCTTTTGGATCACATCCATTTTTGGGGGACTCATCCTTTGAATCAGGTAAGGTGACTGCCTTTTGGAAAATTGTTTGGGATGGTTGTTTTTGTGATTTTATATACTGTATTGTAGGTATAGGAATAATTTTATTGTTATTTTGGAATGGATTGGCGTGCTTTGGGGAGTGTGTAGGTCAGTGACTTTGACATACTTTTAGGAGTTGGAGCTGGATTTTTAAAGGGGGAATGACAGCTGTTGTGGGTGGTGTGATCTTGAGTTATCTACATATGGTGTTAAGATCGGGGGCAAAGTTCGTTTTTTTGACAGATTATTTTCATTAAAAAGATTATTTGGTGTTTTTTTGCTGGTAGATTTTTTACAAATCCAAGGAAATTGGAAGTCATGACGGGAAGGAAACGGAAGCGGACTTGGGGATATTCTGGGGGGAGACAGAGTAAACGACCGAAGGCGGTGTCATTGCCCACTTTGCCAGATGAGGTAAGAAACAAAATCTTTTTAAGGCGAGTTAAAATAAAACCAGTGGAATGTTAACAGACTTAGGATACGGAGATATAAGAATAACAAAAATTGTGTAGACAAGTCATTCAGAAAGAGTCATTTAGAAAGACGGCTAAATGTAATTCACGGAATTTTTTCTCGAGTACTTTGATTGTATGTACGAATCTTAGAATGAAATTTTTTGACATTTTGTGCCAGGAAACACTTTGAAAGTGTAATTAAATTCACGTGTTTATTTCATTTTTGTTGTCGACGGGGGCAATTTTCACTCAACTTTATGAATGATAATAACTGAGTAAGAATTTCATTTACGTTGCCATTTTTATGCCTGCAAAGAAATGTTTCACTGTATAATTTAATATTTTGTGTATAGCTAATATATTAGCTTGTTAATGCCTATTTAATGAGTTCCTTGACGTTTGTGTTCAAGTGAAATTTTTGACGCAGTGAGTAATAAAATTGCTAGTTTCTGTATGTACTTGTTTGTGTAATGAAATGACTTTTTGCAATACTTTTGGTGATAATTTGGTAATCGGAAGTTTATTAACTCTGGAAGCTGTTAAATTGATCTGTAAAATCAAATGCTCAATTGCGGATTGTATTCCAAGTGTTGAGTTCCAGGATGAGCAAAAGCTTAGGGATAATTGCATAGTAAAATCTTACCTTGGTCTATATTTTGTTATGCGAAATCAAATGGTAGAGTTTATAGGTGTATTTTTCGTATTAATGTCTGTAGTGATGGTGACATGCGATTTGTTTTATATTTTTCAGGTGTTAGAACACATTTTGAGTTTCCTGGATGTCAACTACCTCCAAACGGCTAGGTACGTTTGTAGAGCCTGGAACAGAGAGGCTAGTCGAGTGATGAGAGGTCGAGTGATTTCTATTATGTGCAAACCAAAGAATTTCGCCCAGCATCTAGCGTTGAAGCGAAAATCAGCAACCCTGGGTTTACCCACGGGTCACTTACAAGAAATTGAAGTGAGATGTCCAGAAAGTCGTGGGTTGGATATGAAAAAGGCACTCTTCAATCATTCCCTACAGCCGTCAGTAACACAATTAGAAGTGGCACCAGCCAGTGCAAGGGAGACCATTGCTTGCTCCTGTATGCTCCGGAGTTGTGCGTCAACCCTCACCTGCATTGACATCTCCCACTTGGATTCCAAGCTACAATTTTTAATGTCACTTTTCCCCGTGCACACGTTTCCATACCTGAGGTTTCTACATATCTCCCTGAGCATTCCAGAAGTAGATCAGACAGACGACGACAGTCATAAACACCGTTCAATTTCCGATCTCATTCAAAAACTTCTCAAAGGCAGTCCAAATCTCAAATCCCTGGTAACGTCGGGGGGCCACGAACCCCTGAAAACCAAACCGGATGGCAGGCGGGTGAATTTTCTACAAATTGAGCATCTCGATATACATGCTACCTCCTTTGTGATGGAAGAGATTTTACAACAACCGCAAGTTCCAGCTCTTAAATCTCTCACCTTGAGCTTCGCCTATGGGTTGAATTCAGCTACAATCTGCAACATTTTGAGAAGATTTGCCTCAACCCTTGAGTTCTTGGAACTCGACAGACATTTTGAATCCCTCAGGGGATGGAAGGACAATTTCCCGCATATGCCACGTTTGAGGTCACTAGTTGCTAGCACGGATGTGCGGCTGGGAGATAAGTGGCTGAAAAAGACCCCAGCCTTGAGGGAATTGAGGATTGGAGATCTTCTCATGTACCATATACCCAGGAATGTGGATGGGTTTCCTCCACTGGTCCACCTGGAAAGTTTATCTGTGCATCGTGTTATTTTGCCGGAAACTGAACTAACACAAGGGCAACGCTTTGAGGTTTTTCAGCGCATCTTCCCCAATGTGAAGCGCTGGTGTTGTCGTCAGTGTTGCAGGCAGCTAGTTCAGTTTGCTGTTACGAAAACGGCTCGGGCGATGGACTTTGTCATTGAGGAGCTGGAATGCATAAAGATTGGGAATGGATTTCCAGGTGGTCGCTTCAAAGGTATATTAAATCTCCAAGGCGTTTACTTTTACTAATAACTCTCCCTAATATTATAATAGTATCTAGTATCCTAATATTTTCCGTTTGTGTACTTACTGTTATAACCATGTTATCACTTTATGCAGGACTCAGACGTCTTGTCATCCGTCGACCATTGAAGCCGAATGTCATTTCTGAAGAGGAATTCCTGAAAAAGCTAAAAAGAAACAAGCGGTGGCTGCCAGATCTCAGGGAGGTGTCTCTCAAAGACTATGGGTGGTATAGCGCCTATTGAATACAAATGCAATGAAGCTCGAAGCCATAGCTATTTATAAGACACAGCCTCATGTGGAAGTTCGTTTAACTTTCACTTTAAAAATAATTTCTGTGTGTAACTCAATATACATATTCTACGTGCTGTCTTGTGGTTAAACGTGTTGCCGAAGTTTGTGCTAAATTAGCTTTACAAATTTGAGATACAAAATCGTTGATATTATTTGTGTGCAGTGTGTTTTCACGTGTGTGAGAAAAGGATAATCTAAATCAAGCTGAGTGCAATCTGATATTTTCTGGTACAAGTTTTGTGCAATCATGACGTGGTAAAAAATAGAATTTTTATTTTATTATTATTAAGTATACAGTACATCCGTTTGTTTGAAAATGTTGATTTTTGTTATTTGCAACGTTTCTTTCTTCCGAATCTTTCCCCTGTATATATTATTTGTGCAATGATACTTACGGAAATGTGCTGTGTATAATCATGTGCATTATTATATTTCTTTTGATAAATGTTATGTAAATTTCTACAAATTATAAAACATTACAAAAATGATTCCAGTCTAAACCACAGTCGTGAATGTTGATAACACGTTGTACATTTACTTATATACAACATTTTAAAATTATATTTTATCGTCCTTCGTTCTTCGAATGACTGAAATATTTACATACATACCAAGTGTGTTAGGGTTCACCTAAATATTTACATACATACCAAGTGTGTTAGGGTTCACCTAAGTATTTACTGAGTATACGTTTATTATGATATTTCCCACACTTGTAAATTGTTAAACGTAAAAATATCGTATATCATTGGAATATAGTCGTGTAGTGCCGTTTTGCCTAGATGAGGCAATTATCCATGGCTCAACTATCATATACTTCTTGTGTGGACTTTCTAAATGACGGTGAAACTATTGTTTTGTTAGTATAGAGATGGAAATTTGTTATTGAATTGACATTTTAAAATTGCTGTATGTATACACACACTGTTTGAAATTGGCAAGGTTGTGAGCAATCTGCTGTTAATCAGAGCCGGATATATTTTGTGTCGACCCGCAAGTTTTGTAAACAAATCATTGTCTAGATTGTAGTATGTAATTTTGGCGTCAGTGTGGGTGTTCCTGTCTTTTCTCCCGCGAACAAAAGTGTGACTTGTGTCTTCAAACGTTGTCTCTCTTTGAATCATTTTAGTGTTGACTAGTTGTTTCCCCAAGTTTGTGATGTCTCCGATGGAATCACCTTGTGGAATGTATGTTGTGATGTAAACCAAAGCGTTCGCACATTGTTCAGCGTTTTGCAATGTGGGTGTTATAGGTCAAAATAATTTGGTTACAAAACCAAAGATGTTATTTCTATCAAAAATGTATAGCTTTAGTTCAAATGTCATATGTGTCTTTTTGACGGATTTACATGCACTTAGTTCTTCTTGCGCAGGCAATATACATATACATTTGGTTTTTGTGTTAGTATTTGCGTGTGTAACTTAAGATGTTCAACCCGGTGTGTATGTAGTGTATGTGTCTAGTGTCTACCCACTGCGTTGCCAACCAAACATTATGAGATTTTCTGGTGTTCTTGAAAATGTATGCAGTAAGTTACCTGCACGCATTAATTACTTTTTAGTGATTAATGCGTCTCAATTGTTGTAAACTGTCAAGAAATTAACGAATGCCTACTTCCAAATTCCAGCGTAGGGAACCATTTCAACGGATACGTCAATTGCTGCTTCATCGTATTATTGTTATACGAAATGGATAAATTGAATCTCTGTAAATGGTTGGGTTAAATCGTCAGTGGCGTACTTCGTTACGCCTACCATTTGCTAAACTTTGTACGTATGTATGGTTTAAAGGTTTCGTTTTCTTGTGTTAAATTCGTCCAGAAGATCGAGTTGGTATTTAAATTTGACATTTTTTCAAATGTAATGTTGTCCACAGTATATTGTGTTCTTCAAAGAGCGTGGAATTGCTGTATGGGAATTCTTTACAGTATATAGGCTTTATGTGTACACCAAGTTCAACTGTTGTTGGGATTGTACAATTCAACAACATTGTCAGCTTTACGTTGAAGTCCGTGTGGCTTGTTCGATAAATAAAAATATTGTTTGAAAGCGCTAATACTTTCCCAACTCATTATTTTATTTCGTCTCCCATAAAAAATGATGTAAAGTGATTGCATCCTCCTGCTGGTGCAGCAGGATGCAATCACTTCCTGCACCAGCAGCCAGCAGCACCTGTGTTGCTAGGACCAACTTGAATGAAATTTGATTCGGAAACGATTGGAGGCTTTGGAAACTTTTTAAAATTCATAATAATTCAGAAGTAATGAGAACTTTGTTCATTTCGTATTTTAAATTGTGATCTCCGGCATAAAGTTTGTATCGGTTGAAACAATCGTAGGTAACAAGCAAAATTCACCAATCATTTTACTCGTTATGCTGATATCGCTAGAAAATTTATTCATCAAATATTGGGCCAATAAGTTCAGTGGCTATATATACAACTTGCAAATGGATAAATCTTAAAAAACAAAATAGTATTTCTGTTTTTTTGTACAAAGTATTACATATTTACCTATGTCCGTACATACATGCATATATGTATGCTTTATATTATCAGCTGGACAGGAGTAATTGTGCAAAAGAAAATAAAAACCTGTCGTTTGCTCACGCTTTCATGATTGACACAATTCTCACGACAATTTGAAAACGATGCATCATTTATCAGCCCTATAAGCAAAATTAAATAAAGTGGCTGTACCCTCAAATGTTTACTCACAATTCCTTCTTTTGATTTTTTTTACATAATACTTCCACTAAGTGCTTGCACAATGTCGATACGTTCATCCTCCAATGCCCATAAAAATTACTATTGATTTCCGTTATTGCTGTTGACGCCTTCGAAATGTCCAATTGAAAGATTTAACGAAGGAAATCAAAGGAAATTGTATTACGATATGCAGTTTTTCCCTTTAAAAATTTACCCAGCATTTACGTCCCAACTTATTTGTCCCGCGCCCAAATATGTGCGGGGTGGCTAAATTTCTACAGAACCGTGAACTGCATTAATGCATTCCAGCTGTGGTTTCTATAATTTAAAAAATTACTATTGGTTGATTTGACTTTTGGAGATGTCATTTGGAATGGCATTCAAATAGCGATATATTGCAATATGCCAGTCATCCAACCTACGAGAAGCAAGAAAGGTTCAAAGCAAACAATGACACGAATTTTTCCGTTCTGGTTAACCCTCTTATGGATATTTCCCTCAGTCGTTCATCTCATACTACTAAAAGGGCGGAATGATGATGTCTTCGTGGAATTCCAGGATGTGAACTCCGAACCACATTTATTTACTTCTAACAAGTATTTTATTAATTTATATTCACTTCTGCAAGGTTTTCAGGGGAAATTCAGCATTTAATGATTAGTAATAACAAAGTATATTTCTGTTGGTTTAAATGCACTTGTCTTCTTTGCGATAGACTTCCAGAAGACGAAAGTGGAGGATTTCTCCCAAGGTACATGGCCTCGGTGGGGAATGGCCACGTGGCCACGACCGTCTACACGGACACCGTTTTCATGAATGGAGTGTACAATGGATTCAAGGGGGAGAGTCACAGAGCCAGGATTCAGTCCCGGAACAATTTGAGAGTGAATCCGGTCGAGGGTGAAAAATCGGACACAGCATTTACATTGGACGTTCAAAGGGGTAACTAATACATAACCTAATATGTACATATACATACATAATTATATAATGATTTATATAGCCAGATATTACCTAGTACAATAAATTTAATTGGAGACATCAGTTAAGTGAAATACTATTAAAGCAAACTTTGATTTTAGTAAAGCGAACAAATATAGGCATTACTTTAAGCAAACGGCGAATATAGGCTTCACCTTAGTTTTAATTTTTATACGTTAGACCACCGGCTAGGGATGGTAAGGATTCGATTCTGCGGATTTTTTTTAACAACACGATTCAATTCAATTCAAATGCTTGAAAATTTGATTCGATTCGAAACCGTGCATCGAATCAAATAATTCGATTCAAGACGTAAATCAGACCATAAAATTTAACTGAAATTCGATTCATTCGATCCATTATTTAATACCAAGTTTTCGGATATTCCTCCGAAGCAGAGCAATACCCACCAAAATATTGCAGCAAATTTAAATCAACGGTAATTATTATATCAAGTTGACTAACATTTCTTTGAATTGAAAAATTATTAGACTTAATTACATACATAAAATTTGCCAAAAGCGAAGAAAATGTGCCGCAATAATATCTTTTTTGGATCGTTTGAATCATGATTCGATTCAATCCGTGGCTTGGATCGAACCGAATCATAATGAATCAAGCTTATTGAATTGGATCGCATTGCAAATTTTGATCGGGCTTTGAAATGAATCGAACTACAAATTTTGGATCAAATCGGATCGTTGCCATCCCTAACGCCAGCTAAATGCTCAACAGCAAATTTTGCTTCCCTCTCACGATTGCAGAAATGAAATGCAGCGGTAAAAAGTTTTTGTCATCCCACCCTGGATCCTATGCGCATTTAAATTGATAAATTCACATTTTAGCTCTATGACTCTTTAGATGGACAATTTTAAATTATTTACACTATTTACCAATTTTCGAATTAGGATTTTTCCTTGAAGAATTCAAGTCCTCCGGTTTCAAAATGCACCTCCGGACATTCGTCCACCGCTTCTACCACACGGTAATAGTGAATCAGCTGCTCATAAGGAAGGTCAATGCCACCGGAAGTATCTCCCTCTCCCTGGAATCCCTTCTTGGCCCTCCCACAGAAGATTTCCACGTGGATCCCGAAATCAAATACGAGTCCGAGTACGACGCCATCTACCAATGCGGGCGTACGAGGGAAGTGGAGGATCCAAAATACCAACGGGAACCCCGACAAGTCTGCACCGTCTCAACTCTCATCCCGGCCGAGATTATCGCAAATTCCTCGGAAACCTGGACCTTCTTCACCGCCTACGATTACACCCTTCGGAGCGCGTCCATTGATTTTGATGCCGTCGCCGAGCTCATGACATTGGGGAAGCACGAGGAGATCTTCCAATCCCATGTGTCCCAATGGGAATTGCTCTGGGAAGAAGGCCGCATCGACATTGAGGGTAATATTCCCCTGGCAAAAGTCGTCAATGGATGCTTCTATTACATCCTCATTTCCTTGCCCATAACATGGTCAACCAACACGGCCGTGGCCCAATTCTATGGCGTCAGTCCGGGAGGTCTAGCCAATGGGGAGCATATGATGGACTATCAAGGACACTCTTTCTGGGACACTGAAATCTGGATTTATCCCCCAGTGGCCTACTTCTTCCCCGAGGCGGCCTTGGAGGCCTTAAACTACCGCCTATTTCACATTGACCGGGCACGTGATAACGCCCAATTCACGGGCTGGCAGGGCGCTCGCTTTCCCTGGGAAATGTGCTTCACCGGCGCGGAAGTCACTCCAGATTGCTGTCCAATGGGGAAAGACTATGAAATTCACAATACGGCGGATATTGCCTTCGCCGCCAGGCAGTACATTGCCCTCAGCCGGGATTTAGCATGGCTAAATCAGACTCAACCAGGTTACACGGCCACCGGCTTTGAGCTTGTCCTGGACATTGCACACTTCTGGGCGTCCCGCGCAACTTTGGACACGATCGGAGGACATCATGACATCTTGCACGTGAAGCCTCCGGGCATGGCCGTGACGGACATAAAGAATTCCGTGTATACCAACGTCATGGCCGGTTACGCCATCTTCTTCGCCCAGTACGCCGAATGCTTGCTCCGAGGCCCAGCGCCTGCGCAAAGGACAAAGAATTTGGAGCAGGACAATGACGAAAAGGTCCCACAAAAATGGGTGGAAATAGCAAAGTCTTTGAAACTCCCGCGGGATTTCGATTTGAATTTTCATCCTGTGTACGAAGGCTACCAGCCGGGCGAGATTCTGAAGCAGGCGGACACCATTTTGTTGGGATTTCCTTTGATGTACGCGATGGAGGCGGAGACGAGAAAAAACGATTTGCTTCTGTACGGCAACGCCACCTCCCGGTACGGCTCCGCCATGACGTGGGCAATGCATGTGGTGGGCTTCCTGGAGCTGGGCGATTTGGCCAGAGCGGAAGAATATTTTAATCGGAGCTACCAGCCGTACGTCCGGGAGCCCTTCAAGATCTGGACGGGGAGGCCACCGCCGGAACTGGGCGTGGTCAATTTCCTCACGGGCATGGGCGGATTCCTCCAGGCTGTTATTAGCGGGTTCGGCGGGTTCAAATTGAGGCAGGAGAGCATCGTTTTCACCCAGCCACGACTTTTACCGGGCACGCAGAAGGTCACATTTGTGGGGATCAACTACCTTCAAAATGTCTTGGATGTGGAGATTAATTCCGACGGGATTAGCTTGACCCTGAAGGAAGCCTCTCCGAAGTATGCTTTGGCGGTGGAATTCCCAAATGGCACCCGGACGTATTTTCCTCCCAGTAGAATCATTACCATGCCGCTGTCCCAGGGAACCTTTACGTCCTTCCAGATCACCGGAGGGAGGTCCAAGTGTCCTTTGCCTTATGATAAGATCAATGAGAAGTATACGTTTGTTGCCCAGAACGGAGTTTCATCTGCTTACATCCATATTTTATTTTTGCTGCAGCCTATAGCGTTTATTTTTTGGTCGGATAAGGTTTTTTAAGCCGATTCACGCATTCATTCAGCAGTATCAGAGACTAATTATTCAAGCTAGGGTAAATTTGGTAAACATGTATTTAGGTTCTCAATGTTTCTATTATATTCATTGCAAATAAGTCGCTTATTATTATTACTATTCTAATTATTAGTATGAATTAGAGAGAAAAAATTAAATTAAATCTTTGAGAGAAAGTAATTGAAAATATAAAGTGGTAAAGGAAAAGGCAGAAAGACAACTTTTTGGAAAAAGTAGCAAACAGAAGCGAATACAAGATATAGAATAGCACAAAGTAACGGTGAAAGTGCATAAGGTGAATGCATGTTTATATTAAACAATATTAAAAAATAATAATTGGGGAAGTAGCAGCCTTAGAAATGGGGGAAAAGTCATAAAAAGCAGAGTAAAATGGTAAAATATATATTGTTGACGAAGAACAACAAATAATAATAATAAAAGCGGCTATGAAGGGAAAGCAGAAAAGGGAAAAAGTGCTGCGCTATACAATATGCTTGTACATGTATACACATTGTATGTATGTATGTACATCGAGGGAAAAGTGTGGGAAGAGTTTCATTGCAACAAGTGGGCTGAATTTTGAGCATTTGCAATGCCCCATTTACCCCAATCTGATCCGTAAGTGTGCTACGGATACATGCATGCGCATTAAACACACACAGAGGGGTAAAGGTGATGAAACAAGGGATGTTGGTGTTGGTGGAAAGAAGCAAAGGCCGAGAGATAAGTATATGGAAGGAAAGACAAGGCGAGAGAGAATGAAAGATGACGAGAGAGAAAGAAAGGCGAGAGAAACCAACCAAAATAGGCAGAAAAAGCGCGACAGAAACAGAAAGGAAAACCAGAGATAGGAAGCAAAGCCGAGAAAAATAAAGAGAGAAAGTATGCGGGAAGAAAAAACAGCAACAGAAAGAGAGATATGAAATCAAGAGTGAGCAAGAGCGGAATGGGGCGAAAAGAGACAGCAAGAGAGACTGATCGAAAAACAAGAAAGCAAAAGAGAGAACGAAAGAAATAAAGCAAGAGAGAAAAAATGGAACACAAATAAAGAAGGCTAGATACTGAGATAAATCAAGATGAGAGAAATGAAGAAAGTCATCGAGAGAGAAAGAACAAAAGCACCAGAGACAGAGAAAAAAGGCTAGATACTGAGATACATCAAGAGAAAGAGAAAGAAAGGAAGCCATAGAGAGAGAGAAAGAAAGAAAGCACAAGAGAGAGAGAAAGAAGGCTGGATACTGCGATAAATCAATAGAGAGAGAAAGAATGGAAGCCATAGAGAGAGAGAAAGAAAGAAAGCACGAGAGAGAAAGAAAGCTTGACAGAAAGAAAAAAACAAAACACCGTCAAAACAAAAACAAAGAGAGAACGAAAGAAAGCAAGAGAGATAGAAATCAAGAGACAGAGAAAGCAAGCAAGACCAAACGAGATAGAAATCAAGAAACAGAGAGATAAATAAATAAAGTATAGGTAAAGAGAGAAAGAAAGTAAGCGAGGGAGAAAGAAAACAACAGCAACAGAAACAAAGCAAGAGAAAGATTGAATGTAAACGAGAGAGAAAGAGAGAGACGAAAAGCAAGAGAAATATAGGCGCTAAGAGCAAGAGATTCAATGGAAACAAGAAAGCGATAGAGAAAGCAGGAGAGATAAATCAAGCAAAACAGAGAGATTGAATGAAACAAGAATTTAGGTCAAAATAAATCAAGAGATATAATTAAGGAAAAGAATAGAGAAAGGCAGAACTTTAAGCGAGCCAGAGAGAGAGAGAAAGTAAACAAGAGAGAGAAAGTAAGTTAGAGAGAAAATGAATAGAAGCAAGAGAGGAAGATAGCATGCAATGTGGGGAGAGATAAGGAAAGCCAGAGAGAAAGAGAGAGAGAGAGAGAGAGAGAGAGATTGTGGATCAATAATTGAAGCCCGGGATATTCCTCACCTACTGGAAGCTGTTGAAGGCGTACCACATCCTTTCATGTTCTACCCAGAAAATAACCTGTGTCGAAAATGCTCCACTCTATCTCTCCTCCTGAATTCATTTCACCCTCGTAAATTTCCCCATACAACTCTCTTTGGATGCCGTGTGAAATGCGGTTGTCTCATTCTATCTTCCATCACAACATGGCAGGATATTTCCCTTCCCCGGAACTCCTCCTTGCCTCGGCTCCTATCCGCCACTATTGCCCTTGCTCCCCCTTCCAAGGTGGAGTTGGCGGGGTCCAGCCAATCTCGGTTCCGATACTTCCAAGTCTAACCTATATTCAAATGAGGTGGTGGCACTATACTTACATATGCTGGTCTTCTTTTGAAGAGGTTGCGGTGAGGCAAATTTCTCCCCGACCATCTGTTGAAGGAAGGGTAGAGAATGTAAAGTCTTGCGTTTAGAAATTTAGATGATGTTCTTAAATAGGAAATTTGTTGGAACGCTGCTGGATTTGCATTTGGGCGTCCTGCATTTTGCTAAATTTGGCTTCAAACTTTTGTTGGAGAATTATTAAATATTATGCATACGATGTTGAATACAAATAGTGACGAAAATTTCCGTTAGTTTTACTTGTAATCATTTTGTAAGATTTATTTTTGCAGATTGTGGGCGCAAATTATGTTGGTTACAGATATATACAAATTTTATTCATTAAAGGTATATTCAAATTTTGTTCGTTGTCTTGTTATAGCATAAGTTATGTACAAATTTTGTTCGTCCAAGACACAAATTTTGTTATAGGAAGAGACGTACAAATTTTGTTCGTTTCAGACACAAATTTGTTATAGCTGCAGATATGTACAAATTTTGTTAGTTATAGATACAATACAAATTTTGTCAGTTAAAAATGTATATAAATTTTGTTATAATGGTCGTTAGTACACACACTTTGCATGTAATTATATGTAAAAACTGGTGCTGCACACCTAGATTATATGAGTTCATATCATATTTAATGAGTTTGATAACCGCAAAATTTATTCAAGTAATTACTCAATAAAATGACTCGAAATGACTACTCTATAAAACATGGACTTAATTCGTCGGCAATATCAAGAAATATTTAGTGGTAGACAGCGTTCACTATTGAAAAAATTACATGCGATGAGAAGGAAAGAGACGTGAAAGCATATGATTTATGAACATCCTTGCCCAAAAATTTTCTCTTAGCAACAAGTGCCTCTGTGAGTTTCGAGGGAGAAAGAATGGGAATAAAAAAAACTGGGATGCCTGTCAGGGAGTGCGGGAGTCGCCTTGCAGGGTGAAACTATTGCATTGCAGATGTAGAGGAAGATGTAGTTGTAACGTTACAATGTGTGTGGATATGGATACGAGGGAGAGAGAGAGATGTGGAAGAGAAAATCAATAAAATCTTTCCGGGCTTCGGCATACGGAAACTTTCCATATTTCACCTCAACCTTACTTTCCCTTATATAAAGATGTGTATGTACATAGTAAAATAAAATTCTTGGTTGAACTACGCAGCTTAATGTCTGACGTTTTACCCATTAGAAAATGACATCCTTGCTTTCACCACAAACATTGCTGTAATACATAAAGAATCGAGAAGTATCTATAGCCCTATATCTATACCTGGCCTTGTAATAGAAATTTACTAGATGGCATTTCACAGTTAATTACTGTTTAAATTCAAGGTATTAATAAACAAATTGTACTTCAATATTAACAACAAGCCTACTTTTCCGATGAACGATGCCATCAATAACGGATTTATTGCACCATCTAATTACAGTCAATTCTCTCTATAACGGTTTAGCAAAAAGCAGCCAGAAAAACCGTTATACCGAATAACCCGTATAAGTAAAACAGCTAAAACACGGTTTTAATGGTGGGGGATTCGCAATTACCGAAAAACCGGTATAGCGTGTGACGGCGTGGTCTAAAACCGTTATAGCAAAAATATATTTATGGCGAGGGATTGATAAATTTGAAAAAACCGGTATAGCGTGTGAGGGCGTGGCCTAAAACCGCTATAGCAAAAACGAAATTATGGTGGGGATTCAGAAATTTAAAAAAACCGGTATAGCATGCGTGGGCGTGGCTTAAAACCGTTATAGCAAAAGACATTTATCGGTCGGGGGATTCAGAGCTTCCCCGGTACAACGAAAAAATCGTTATAAAGTAACCGTGATAGAGGAAGATTTTAGCATTGAAACGGTCGCGGGCGGGTTTGTAAACAACGATATAGTGCGAAGACCGTTATAAGGAGGTCCGTTATAGAGAGAATTGACTGTATGCAGTAAAAACTACATGCAATACAAACTATGCTTTACACGATGTAGATGCTTTATACGGCAAAAGTGATTTGTTTATACATTGTCTATCGTATTAACGCTCATTGTATGCCAGTACCAGATTAGCCGTGTTGTTGGTGATAACTTGGAGGATGGTAAATATCAGGGCATAATCCGCATAATAGAAACCACCAACGCTGATGCGAAGGACACGCCAGGAGCGCAAATATTTCTGCATCACTTTCCCGCCCCCCAAAGCCTTCCAGCACTGCAACGTCTCCGAAGAGGTGGAATAAAGCTGAGCAAAGTGGTGGAATATCAGCAGGACGAAAGAGAGAATGCTCAAGGCCACCAAGAAATTTCCAAGGTCTCGGAAAACAACTGCGAGGAACAGACGGACGATGACCAACGTGACGGGAGCTAACTCAAACATCAGGGGCCATAGGCTGTAGATGTCGTTGAAAGCACTCTGCAAGATGCTGAGACGATGCCAAGTTTGAATGATAGTCTTCTGTAGGGCCTGAGTCATGGGTGTCCTCGTTGAAAGTTTTAATCTGGGGAAATTAATCAAAGATTATAAAGGTATCAGAGCTGGGAACTGAGTACCGTACTTGTCCTAAGTACTTGGCAGTACAGCAAATTTAACAGAAAGTAATTGGAATCGTACTGGTACTTAAATTTTGCAGGGTGAAAAGTACTTGCACTTAATACTGGAACGACACGAAGAAACAAGTACTGGAATTACTTACTTTCATATTTGCCCTTGGTACTGGGTAATTAAGTACTTCCAAAAATATTGATGGCGGATTTAAAGAATTAACCAAGTTACCGCTATTTTCCCGCGGAAAAATTTTTTAGAAATATTTTGGAGAGCACGAAAAAAACGTTATTTTGAAGAACTAATCGCCTGGCACTTCCAAGAAAAAAAAGATTGCTGTAAGATAAACTCGTCATTTGCTGACATTATTGAAAGTGAATACGTATTACAGTGGACTCTCTACAACAACTCTTCTTATAACAACGTTTTCTCTATTACAACGGTATTTTTTAGCCCTACGTACCTATATATAGTGCACATATTTCATATTCTATATAACAACCATTTTTGACCTTTCCTTCAGGGTTGTACCAGTGGGAGTCCACGTTACAAGTACTGGACTGGTAATTGATACTTTATTTGCAGAAATAAAATGATAGTAATTAGTACTGGTACTTAAGTACTACATTTTTACCACTCTGTACTGGTACTGAGTAATTCGCTCATCGTGTCACTACTTGTACTTGGTACTGGTACTGCCCCAGCAGCAAATTTTCCCAGCTCTGAAAGGTATCTACATATTCAGGCAATTTTTGTCTATATATCTATTGCCGCATAGCGATATCTACGTTAGAGACAACAACAGCATATACGTAATTCTCACTTTACAAACCTAATGTCTAGGGCGGCGAACACATACAGCGGAGCCTCTCTATAACAACATTTATATAGAACTTCCGATATTCGTCATATAGCAAATAATGCTTCTTTTCGCCGGGGACATACTAATTTTAAGTAGCAATTTTTCATTTCTCCCGGCCTAACTCTGAATTTTACGCCGAATGAAAGGTCTGAATTTGTCGGCCAAACTCCATCAGGAGATTGCCCCGCGCCAGAAAAAACATGTAAATCTTATGTTGCCGGTTTCTAACCGCCACAAAGGACAACAAAGCGTTTTGCCGTTTGCAGATCGGCTATTACATAATTCTTCTACTTTCGTACAATTTGGTCAGAAACTGTACGTCGGAATTATCCGGAATGAGTTTTTTTTACTTTTCGATTTTCGCCTCCGTTCGCCGGAAATACGGAAAAAACCGTGTTCGCCGTTTCCGCTGGCCAAAACCCAATTTGATTATTTGATTTTAACAAAATTTTTAGTTGAACTATGCGCAATATATCAGTATCTGCAATGTAGATACCGGTATTCAGCTTACTTTGTACGTTGTACTTTGTCATTACGTTTTTTGTACATTTTCGGCGAACAGATGCGATTTTTCTTTTGCAAAAAAGCGTTCCAAGAAGATTCAATTGTCTATATTTTAAAAGAATGAATGATGAGGTCAGTTTACGCTGCATGCAATGCAATTGTCTATATGTATTTGGAAAGAAAAATCATCAAAATCAGTCAATACATGGAGCCAGAATTGACGAAACGGATATCGCCATCATCAGAAAAATTAAAAAAAGCACTTTTCCAGCAAAGTCATGCACACAAAGCATTGCTTGCAGCCTAAACTGACCTCATTATTCATTATTTTAAAATATAGACAATTGAATCTTCCCGGAACGTTTTTTTCAAAAGAAAAATCGCATGTGTCCGCCGAAAATTTACAAAAAACTATCTTAAATTACACATTTTTCAAAATATCAGTAGCCACCCGAATGAAAGCAGTTACAAAGAAATCCCTTTTCGACGTTTTTGGATCTTTCCTATTCCTGATCTGAACAATAAAAGCTTGTTACAAGTATTTATACATCCAAGTTTTGTTATTTCTGATAGGAAAGTAAAATATTCTGAAGTAAAAACTCCAGCTGGAAGAACAACTTTGCATATCCTAAAAAGTTTGAACAAGAAGGATCGGTGAAAAATTGGAAGAACTACAGAAATATCCATTTAGATTCCGAAAATATCGGAAAAATTAACAGTAATTCTCGAGAATCCTAGAATACAATGTAATGCCATTACCGGTACGTTTTTGATTTGTTAGACCCAAAAGTTAGCATGTGATTTTTTTCACGCGTTTTTCACGTGTATATAGCTGTGTAAATGCGATTTGTGCCATTTCAAGTAACATTTCTTACTGAAAGTGCCGTAGAGAGGCAATGGTTTTCTCCCCGCAAACCAAACTAAACATGGCGTGTAGCGTCGCAGCGTAACCATGGAAGGTCGTCACATTAAATTGAAGGAGCATAAACACCAGTTTGAGGCAAAAGGACATCTGTGGTGTGCGTGCTAGCATGGAACTGAATGCTTCTGCACTTTGCGGTGTTCTCAGCACTTTGATGGATCGCATTATTCCTGAGGACAGGAAAACGAATAGCCCCACGCGGGCGGTCCAAATGATATTACGAGCACTCTTGGCGGTTATTTGGCTCAAATCCTCCGCGGATCTATATTCTATAGGGCTGTAGCTGCAAAAAAAACTAAACATTTAAACGGATTTCGAAAAAATCAGTCAACAACAGGCAATTGTCCGGAATAATTATCATGCAAAAGGGAAATCCCTTTACCTTTATGTGATGCTTCCAAACACACGCACTGGTTCCACAGATTTTGGAGATTGTCCCAGTTTTTTATGGTAATCCAGTGATTAAGGTTGAAGGCGAAGTAGAAGATCGGATAAAGGATCCCTGTGACCATTTCCTGGAGCGGTCTTTGGTTATTCCTGGAATTCTGGATGTAGTTCCACACCAGCAAGACTTCGTACTGGAGGAGTAAAATAAGATTAACTCCGAAGTGGATTTTGAAAAGGATGCGCCCATTGAACTTTAACTCGTTCCGAATTAAAACTTTGTAGGGGCCGTAGCCGAGATGGTATCCAAATTAATGGATTGACCCAGGGCCTTCTTGCTCTCTGCTTCCTTCTGATTATTTCCCGACATTTAATGGAAACTGTTTGTTATTTGTGTATATTAAGATTGCATGGCCGGAAAATAAATCATAGTAATGCGAGACCAAGAATTATGCATTAAAATTTTCGGAGCAGAATCGGGGTAGGATGCGTCTAAGCTCCTCGTCCTGAAAAGGAAAAGAGCGCTTTTAAGGGAACTTTTATGTTGTTCTCGCCCCAATGCAAAATAATAGTGGGCATTAATTGCATCCTCATAAATGCTCATTAATTTCTTTCGGTAGCCTTGTATTATAGCATTCAAAAAAATCAACAATATAGTAATAATGAATAATTATAATATCTATAACCAACGACATATTTTGCGAATGAAATTGATGGCTTGTTAGGGTCTGCAGAACATGTAATGCCCCCTATGTATATCTATATACAGTGGACTCTGTCTGTAACAACTCTACTTCTAACAACTTATTGTCCATAGAACAACATTATTTTGCACCAACGAGTATTTCTAGCATTCTTCGTGCTTATTCCAACTATTTCCTCCGAAGTCCTGTATGACATGGCAGCAACTGTCAGAACAATTCAAATTTGTACAAACCGCCCGTAAGTGTAAAATGACTCAATTCTAAACTTATGATTGAATCAAATTTTTTTAAACGTATTCACAAGCAAAATCATTTTTACCCTTAACGGCTGTCTCCGATCTGTGGAACTGATTCCAAAGATTTTGTAGAGTGCCCCAGTTTGTCAGTGTAATCCATTGGTTGAGATTAAAGGTGATGTACAAGGCCGGGAAAAAGATTCCCTGGACCAATTCCTGGAGCGTTGGGTTGTTATTCCTGGAATTCCGAACGTAATTCCACAACAGCAGAGCTTCGTATTTGAGGAGAAGACTGAGATTGAGTCCATAAATTATTTTCCGACGTTATCGCCAATTAAAGTTGAACTGGTGATGGCGAAAAGAAATTTGTAGGGAGAATAGCCGAGGTAGTAGCCTGAGTTAATTAACTCACTCAGAGCCTTGCTCTCGTCCTCCTTCAAACTGTTGTCCATCATTCTCTTATGAAGTTTGAAAACACGAAAATGATGTGAAATACACGAAATGGAACAGTCTTCCCATTTTGGGCAGGGAATGTCAAGTGCTCGAATACCGTCCAGGAATGACTAGCACTTTGAAGTTTCCCGAGCAGCAATCATGGAAATTTCATCACGGCTCTTCGTCATGCATATACCAAATTCATACAAAGAACTTTTGTTGTGCCTACAGCGTCCTAGCAAAACCATATACTCCCGACCCCACTATCATTGGCTAAGTTCGAACGATTTCTTCAATACAAAATTCAACACTCAATTTTGGACAAAAACCTTTTTTTTTTATTTTGCTCGCAGGGACAAATGTTTGTTGTATCGCCAGACGTGTAATAAGATAAAGGCATGATTTATACACAGAATTTTATTTCAGATCCACAAAAAATATTTAATTCCAATCGTATTGTAACGGACCAAGTTATGGCAATTTTTCAGCGCCATTGAGTGAAATAGTTACATTTTTCAAATAAATCGAGGTTTGAATCATCCTCAACGGATCAAATTAAATTTACCCAAAGTGTAATCATACCGTATATGATGAGTTTGATGAAAATACTCACTGGTTTTTGTTGGGGTAAAGTAATTAAATTAATAATTCCAATAACTATAAAAACACTCATACAGCACGTTTATGAAATATTATGATTAAATCGTAATCATTCTGGTATTTTGGGGGAACCCAGATGTTTTTAAATTTGTAAATTAGTTTGTAAACTGTTTTGGTCTCATTTTTGCATTTGTGCGAGGTCCTCAGAGAAATAATATGCGTTGATTTTGTTGGCATTTATATAATCTCGTTCGGCTGCACATTATTGGGAGATCGAAGGCGCTTGGGGGTACCAAAATGTTTCTGGGTATACACTTTACCTTTCATTAATCTTTAACAAGAAAGAAACAAATTCCGTTTAAAATTGATTGTTTATTTCCATTAATGGTCGGCCAAAACGTTTTCACTGACATTGGCTAGAAAGTTGAAATATTCCAGTAGATTCGCACTATGTAATATTGTAGCGATACTTATAAAATAAAGACCCGGGAAGCAGGGCGGGTAATTAAATTAAATAAGGCACTAAAACACCAAATTGGAGGGGGAGGTAATCAAATAAAT
>JAQGBT010003291.1:0-20139 GCA_034698585.1 Disparrhopalites patrizii | reverse complement strand
GGGGAGAAGGGGAGAAGGGGAGAAAGGGAGAAAGAGAGAGAGAGAGCGAGAGAGAGAAAGGGAACAATTTCCTGTCTCCACTCTGCATGTTCGGGAGGTGGAAGAGAAGCTAATAATCAATATGGGCAGAGAAAGTGAGAGTGAGTCAAGTGCTCCTTCCTTTCCAGGGAATACACAGCCCCTATACATGGAGATAGGCTGTGAGGACTGGAGAAATGGAATCAGAAATTCCGAGCCGTTATTCTCTCGCACAAAGTTTTCTCCAGGGACAAATCCCTTCCACAAGTGCAGGGCTCGGCACACAATGTATTCCCAGGCCGTCCCTCGTACATCGTCCCATGTAAATCCTCCTCACTGGATTTCCTTTCTCCCCAGCCCAGGATTGTGTCAATACCGTCTCATGTCTTCCACTCAACTATGAGCGTTGAGGTGAGCAGTCGGCTCCGCCTTTTCCTCTCCACGCCAATCCTCCGTCCATTACTTAAATATTCACCTCAGTCAATCATTTATTCCCTCGGCATCATCTTTCCTCCACGAAGGAGTCTTTCTGGAACTTTTCGGCCTGTCCATGATTTCTGTCCCTTTGGGATTCCCGCTCAATAAATGAGGATTCATCTGGCGCTACAAATATCCCCGTAACGCATGTTTGGTGGCAACAGGACAGTTGACTGGCTTGAGTTAATCGCAATTATAAGAATTAGAACCCGAACCAAAAACTATGCTGGTTCCAGAAATGGAAATTGACCCGGAGAAAGAAAAGGGATTTTTCTTTGAGAGATGAAGAGCGTAAACCTTCGCGTTGTCTTTTTCTTTCAAGTCTGATATTCACTGCGTATACATACAGTATTCTTGTCCAGGCAAACTCGTACAATATACTTGTCCAGGTAAAATCATTCAATATTCTTGTCCAAGCAAAGTCATACAATATTCTTGTCCAGGTAAAATCATACAATATTCTTGTCCAAGCAAAGTCATACAATATTCTTGTCCAGGTAAAATCATACAATATTCTTGTCCAAGCAAAGTCATACAATATTCTTGTCCAGGTAAAATCCCTGGACAAGAGCGAGAGAAAACGTGGTTAAATGTGAATACACGCTAAAAGCACTTTTTAAATGCACATATCTTATATGCGGATCAGAGGGTGCCTGGAGAGATTTTTGTCTCTCAAACTCTCCCTGTCCCATTCTCTGTCTCTCATTGTTGCTGGCCCCTCCGTCTTACCTTCCCGCTTTACACACTTGGGGAAAAAAGAGGGTTTTTTCTGCTTTGATCTAATCCAAAGGAAGAGTCCTTAAGCAATTGCTATTTAGCGTAGGCTTTTTCCGCGAGAATCTGCTCCCCGGTCATGAGCCTTTCACTTTTGCAGTGCAAATCTAGCTTTCTCCGCAGAGGCTCTTGCTTGCCTCATCCCACGGGAGCAGTTCGGGTCGGAATGCGGAATTGCTGTCTAAAATGTGTCGCCAAATCGGCTATGATAAGAGCAATAGCTTAAGGAGAGCTATTATTGGCATTAGGATGGAAGCCGGGAGTGGGAGAGAGGAGATCTTGAGTGAAGCGAGAGTCTGGAGAGACTGGATGGTCTCCGCATGGGCTGCGGACGGAGACAATGGGTTGAAGGAAGAGGGCATTAAAGGATTTAGGAGTGCTGCGGAAGTGGGAAGCTCGCTTTACCACAAATATTTGGGACTAAATAGGACGTCTCCCACTTTGCAATTTATGCCCACAGCTGAGGAGGACGCCCGAGAAGGTGTAAGCCTTTAATTCCTCCTCAAGGTAATCTCCTCTCGGACTCTCGGACACTCCCAGGAACACTCATCTATTCTGGGGGATGTAATGACTCGCGCGGATGTGGACGCGGAGGACACCACAACATCATCCATCACCCCAAAAGCTCCGCTCTTCCCCCAAAAACACTCATTTACTCTCAGGCCGCCAGGAGCAAGTCCCGGCGTCCGTGACATCACTCCATCCTCCTCTCCAGGCAGGGACATCCGAGGGAGCTGGAACCAAGGCCTCGCTGAGCAGTCATTAATTATTCCCGTCCAAATATGTTGTTTACGCGGAAGACGGCGGACGGCTGAGTATGAGCAATGAGCAGGAATGGGTGAATGCCTGGCGCAAATTCTGTTTTTCCCAACTCTAATTTCCCGCTCAAAATCAGTTAAATCACATGCGGCACTGGCGCTCCCAATCTTGTGTTAGGAACACAATCCTGCATGAAGAAGGAAGGGATTCTTGCCCACCAAAGCGGCCAAAGCCCTTTCATTCAAATTCATTGCCACGCAAGGAAGAGAAAAAAATGGGGGGAAAGAAGACTCGGAATTTATGAGTCCGAGTGGACAAGGAGTTGCCTTAGAATGCAAAAACTGGCTAGGACTTGGCTAGTCCTTCTTCTCCCGTTTAACAACACTAAATTGCACTCTTCTCCAAGAAATCCTCTTCCCCACGTGGAGACGGAGACGAGCACTCGCCTGGCATTTTTAAATACATATACAATGTCGGTTTACTAGATAAGATGCAGTGCCGCGGTGTGCGGGGATGGATAGGAGTCGGAGATGGCCTGGCTGGGGATTGGGAAAGGAGGCTAGAGGAGACAAAAGGGGAAAGGGGGGAAGGGGGAAGGGGGGAAAGGGAGAAAAAGACAAGAGATAAGAACTCCCGGATCCGCAAAGAGAAAGTGGTTGTGCTCCTTGTTTTTTTTTCCGGGCTGATCCAAGAATGCGGGATTGGAAATCTGGTCACGTCAGGGTTTGAAGATGGTGGTAAGGGCAGGGAATTGGTTTCTATGAAAAAGAAATGGAGTAAGTTTATTTGTGGCCCAGCAGGAGAGAGGGAAGATGTTGGCGGAGGATGGAGGCGGAGATGTTGGGGTCCGCACATTCATTTCCTTCCGCAATGATTGCATACAAACAAATCTCCTCCATCATCATCTTCTCCACAAATCTCCCGCACGCACAACCACCAACCCGGGCCCGAGCTCCCCTCCAACTCATAATCTCAACTTCCCCCCTTTTGCCGGAGAAAAAAGGGAAAAATGGGGGGGGGGGAAAGGGAAGCACAATTTGTACTTTACTTCCTTCAACCACAACATCGCTCAGGGACTTTCTCTCCCTATTTACCTCCTTTCCCTTTTCTCTCTTTCTCTCTTTCCCGCTTTCTCTCTTTCCGGCTTTCTCTCTTTCCTCCTTTCACTCTTTCTCTCTTTTTCTCCTTTCCCCTCTTCCCACATGGCCCTATCTATTCCCCCCCGTACGCTCCCATTCCCGTCCCTTCTTCCGGCCTAGAGCTCCGAACGAATAGCTACGAATAATATTCGAATTCGACCGGAATTCAAACGGAATCGAATCCAAATGTCCTGGATGCGGTTCAATTCGAATCCAATACGAGTACTCTGGAGTCTCTTCATAACAGCACCCCTTATAACAGCATGTTCTGCATAACGTCATGAAATTCCCAGCACCTTGTACATAGAATACATAATAATTGTGTTCTCTATAACAGCATTCCTTTTATAACAACAAAATTTTGGGTTCCCATGGGTGCTGTTATAGAGACTCCACTGTACAAGCAAATACTGAAATTGCTTCCTAAGACGAATCCGGACCGAATAAAATCTAGAATGAGTATTTGTATGTAAATCCGAATCAAATAGGGATGCGAATTCACAAAATCCTCGATTCTATTGATCCCTATTGAATATCCATAATTTGCCTAAAAGGTGCGAAAGGCTCTTAGCAAATGTATTTAAAACTTTAGTTTTACCAGCATTTAGTCACTAATGGGTCTTAAACGCGGATATTTTGGATTAGATCCGAATTGGATCCAAATCCCATTCGAATGAATATTTTTCGAATGAAATACAAATCCGAATAGAATATTTTCCGAAGTTTAAGAATCGAATACAAACCGAATTCAAATGGGAATGTCCTTCATTTTTCAAATCCAATTCGGGGGCATTTTTCGATTCGAAAAATCCGAATCCAAATGGTAGCATTGCGAAAAGCAGGATTTTTTGAAATTCGAATGGAAGAGAGACCAAAAGTTAAAAATATTGGATTCGTTCCGAGCTCTGCTCACGGCCTTTTTCTTTCCTCCGCAACTTGAGCGGCCTTGGCGACGGCCTGGATAACTGCGGCTGGTTATCGCTCCAATGGCAAGTGTAAGTGATTGAGGCGGAAGGCGAAGCGGAGTCTTCTTCCGACATGAGAATCATATGAGCTGGTATTGTGGGGAAAGAGGGGAAAGAGAGGATGATGGCTCATGGCTGAGGTGGGAAGGAGGGAAGGTGGAGGGAGGTGTGTGATGGGAGGAGGGAAAGAGAGAAGGAGAAAGGAGAGGGCTGAGGGGACGGAGAAGAGTGCAGGGAGTGCATGGAGTGCAGGGAGTGCGAGAGTACCACGTGGTGCTATCTTCACCCCGTTTGGCAGGGCTCATTTTTTATTTCGTGTTTACAGCGGACATGACAGGCGTTTCATCGGATAATGGGTCCTATCTCTCACTTGATCGCATTCCTCCCGTGTCTTTCACAAGGCCATGGGAAAGGGAGGAAGGAGAGGGATTGAGAGGAAGGGAGGCGAGAGAGAGAGAGAGAGAGGGAGAGAGAGAGAGCGAGACAAGAATAGTGAGACAGGTGTGGTGATTCCCGTCCGTGAGTTCCTCCCGTCACAATGAAACAACAAAGAATTGTGTGTGAACGCGCGGGAGGAAAGGAGAGCTTTGGAGAGGATGCAATTTAAAATATTGGGATTTAACAAAGAATTTATGAATACATCACATGCTCGGGGCTGGGAGCGAGCCAATCAAAGGGAGCCCCGCTCGCGTGGTCATTGGGCTCACACTGTTCAGACTTTCCGAGGGAGCGAGATAAGTTTTGGCGTGAATTTTTTAAAAGGAGAAATGCTCCGAGATTAATTGAGTGCGTGCCTCCGGAGAATTTCTCGGGGTTGTCAATGGGGAAGAGGGGAAGTTTTTTATGATTTGTCGTTGGGCTGGTGGGCGGAGGAGGGGCGGAGGGGCGGAGGGGCTGAGGAGGGCGAAGGGAGACAAATGGAGCTTGTAATTACGTGGAGACCCGAAGGAGCGGCGTCTCCAGGACCACGGAAATGTCCGTCTCTCTTCCCACCTCACAAACACATCCTTTATAATCATGCAAATGGAAAAGGAATGAGCAAAACTCAGACTCACAATCCCGCCTGTCCTCTTTCCCTCAGCAATCACGGGCAGGGATTTCTTGGAAAAATTACAACATGCCCTCGGCATACGCAATTATCACTCTTCTCTTCCTCTCCCACTCATCTCTCTCTCTCACTCTCTCTCTCTCTCTTTGAGAACTCCCCGCCCCTCTCCCACCTTCCACCAGTCCGCCCAAAATCTTCTCCTCCTACTTTGCCCTCAATAAAATCCTCTTCCGCAACTAGTATATGTGTGGTGGTTGTAACAAAGCCTGGGTGTCTGGCTAGATGTCTGGCTGTTCCCGTAATTAAAAAGATTGTTATAGGTTATAGTAGTAGTCACTCCGAGGCTTCCGCCACTCTGCGGTTGCCAACCTCAGACTGAGCCTACTTCTAACCTTGTAACTGCTCTGGCCCTACACCAGAAGCCCTTAATGAATCCCCGGCTTCACGAAGGAAGGACAAGGCGTACGTACAGAGATGGCCAGAGAGGGCGAGGAAGCTGGTTGGATGTCAAGATCAAAATGGTCCACGGCCGTACAACCATTGGATTTCTGTGGACATCTGGCTTTATGCTCTTCTATGTAGCTATGCGCTCCAAGTTCTGCATTTATTTTGGATTTTGGAGCGAGGGAAAAAGAGAAGAAGGAAACAAAACATTCTTTCACCTGTGAATTTAGAAATCCGTTTGTTTTTAATTTTGCTGTGACGTTTTGAGCCCTGTGGATCTTGTTGTTTATTCTTTCCGATTTATGACTGCTTTGTTACTGATAATTAGCCAAATGGTGACAAAGGAGCTAACAAACTGAGAAGAAACTAGATACATTATTAGTGCAATTACCAGGATCCCCGACAACAATTCTCTCCAGCACTAATCGACCATTTACAATTGCATTTTCCCATATTTGACAAAGCCATTACAATTACACTGTGCACTGCAGCTTGGAGTCTGTTATAACACGAATTTACGAATTAGAAAGTGAATAGCTCGGGGAGTCGGACAGATTTATGCTTGGCCGTAAGAAATAAAAATGGGGTAAACTGGTACAAGAACAAGGCAGAGAATTGTGTGTAGAAAAAAATACATTTAATGAACCAATAACCATACACACAAATACACACAGTACACAAAATTACAGGACAAGTTCATGCTTGGAAGCTCAAGACCAGAATCATCGTTTTAGAGGCAACAAGGAAAGAAGCCTCGCGTCTTATCACATTTAAATAGATTAGGCAAATTAACATGTCGTGATCAGTATATCTTACAGTCACGTTACATACATACATAAATAGCTATATTGTGAGTTGATGAGTTGAACAATGAGTTGAACGCATGAACAGTGAGAATGTGGGAATAAAACTTACTTTGCCATTCCAAACAATTGCCATCTCCTTTTATGCTTGCGTGTCGGAGATGAAGAAGAAGACTGGGTCCCTATCTATCTTCTATCTAGTCTGGATCCCATAATACGTTGCATAGAGAAAGTTTAATCATGCATAACTTTGAAAAAAAGACGTGGGAAGAGAAATAAGCTCCTTGGTTGAAAATTGATTAAAGACCGGGTCGTAGATGTGGAGGTGCTGAATTGATGAACAACTGAATGAAGGCATCCCTGTAATTACTGGAGAGAATCCAGTCTGGGGATGATTAGGAGTGAGCTGTATCTTAGCTTCCCCGTATCTCCTTTCCCTCCACATATTCCGATCAACCAGTGTCCATTTCATCTCCGCTGATTTCTCCTCCTAATTAATTAAGTAGACGTAACTCAGCCCCACGCAAGACAATCCCCTTCCTTTCACTCTTATTTCCTCCTAATACTGCCTTGTCTGCACGCCTTTTCCAAGGAAGACATCCATCCTTTCCTCGATGTGACTAGTGCCTCTAACTTACTTGAGTCAGCATCCAACTAATCC
Source organism: Disparrhopalites patrizii (assembly GCA_034698585.1). Lineage (NCBI taxonomy): Eukaryota > Metazoa > Arthropoda > Collembola > Symphypleona > Sminthuridae > Disparrhopalites > Disparrhopalites patrizii. Next base: position 13,051 of record JAQGBT010003291.1, on the reverse strand, counting down.
AGCCTCTCACTTACTTTTGTTTGTCCTGTCAGTTTCCGGGAATCTCCCGTAATAGATCGTCATTTGATCCGCTTGGCACGCTTGGAGCCTCTCTCTCTCACTCTCTAGCTTTCTCTCTCTCTCTCTCTAGCTTTCTCTCTCTATCTTTCTCTCTCTCTGTCTGTCTTTGTTTTTCTCGACAGCCACCGGGGAGCAGAGAGAAAAGAGAAAGAGACAGACTAAAGCAATGGCGGGGTGAAAAGAATAAAAAAAGCTCCGGGTAAAGGAAGCGTGTATGAGAGGTGGGAGAAAGTAAATAAAGGAGCATGTAGGTGGAGAATACGTGAGAGAGGGATTGTGACGGCCTGACGGGCTCTACTGCAGCTGTGTCTTAGTCATGTCAATGGGATTAGGGGGAAGAAGGAGCTCCGAGGTGGCTGATGCAGGTGAGGGAGAGAGAGAGACGAGAGGCGTGAGGGAGAGTTGAAATTCATGAAATGCCTTAAATCCAGGGCTGATCCGAGTGAAAGAAGATCGATTTATGAAATAATCGTATTAAGAAGGAAGGTGAGAGGATGTTGAAGGGGATGGTGATGGTGAGTGTGCTTGTGCTGTAGCGAGGGAAGGCTTTCTCACAATCAGTCAACATGGGTGGTTTGGAGAGGCGACAGAGTGTGGACTGGGAGAGCGGGAGAGCGGGAGAGGACGACGACGGCGAGAGATGTGGGAAGATCCTAATGTGGGAATGGTGTTGCTCTGCTATGTGCAATTTCCCTTCACGGTCCGCCGACTCCGGAGAAAGCAAGAATGTGTTGAGTGTTGCGGGAGGAGAAAGTGGAGAAAAATAGCTGCCGGAGGCAGGAGCAGACGGATCTTCAGTGTTTGTCCTCGTGCCTGCTCCTTCTTTCTTGCTCATCTAATGTATGCATGTATGCACGTATGTATGTAGGTCCACGAGAAACCTTCTCTCCGCTCTCTGATCTCTCCAGGGTGGATCAGCCTCCGTCATCTCCGCTTTTTCACTTCTCTCACCTCACATCACTTACATTTACATCATCACATCCAGAACCATCCAGAACCATCCAGAACCATCCAGAACCATCCAGGTACGCTCCTCGGATTTCCTCCACTCGTGTCCTCATTTCCCAATCAACTTTTAAGTCTTACTATGACATACACTCAATGTGGTGGATAAGAGACAATTTATTAGGTGAATTCAAGAGGCCGTTCAGAGAGCAAGTGTCCCTTCCACAGATCATTCACACAGTCATGCGGTCATTGGTAATAATTATGTATTCCTATTATTATGTATTACATGTACAGTCAATACAGTGGAGTCTCTCTATAACAACACTGAAGGGAAGGAAAAACATATTGTTACTGGGGAATGCTGTTGTATGGAACATTAAATATGTAATTCACATGTACGAAGGGCGGAAAAAATCATATTCATTTATATAAATGTTGCTATAAAGAGATTTGCTATAGATAGACTTCACTGTACTATTATTCCTATTATCACCTTACAAAACTTCGCCCTACTCTTTCTTACTCATCGCATAGAATCTGCTATATACAGATTTCCCTTGTATGGAGTAGTGTATGTAAGAGAAAACTTGACTTAATTCAAGATAAACTGGATATATTCATTATCATGCTATGCAACGGGAAGAAAAAGTTTGCAAAAGGAAAACAGTCCGAGTGCCACCATGTGATGTAGGGCAAGCCATAAGAATAAACAGCCTGAAGCAATTTCTTTTTAGACCATTTTATGACATTTTAAGTTATCAGTTTTTACCAAAAAATAAAGAAAAACATTAAAACCGTAATTTCAAACAAGGAGCATAAACAGCTTTAAAAGCATAATTAGAAAAAAAGAAGTATAAAAAGCATAATCCCGAGAAAAATTGGGATAAAAATCCACCAAATTCCGTAAAAAAGTTTACTTTTGTACAAGAAATAGTATGACAGTACATGCGGCGTAAGTTTTTGAGCTCAAAATCATCATGTTTAAAAAAATCTATTAAGGACATATGTACATTTCTAATATATGTTAGTTGTATAGATATACGCATTATGATAGATACATATGTAGTTGTTGGAAGCATTGTGTGGATGAGAGGATATCCAAGTGATATTTGAGCGAAGAAAATATTTAAAGACATAAGAAATAACGAAGTAGCTGTACACGCATGTGACTACATAATAATCTATGGATGAAGCCATGCAGAATGTTCGACTCCCAACTGACATGTCCAATGAATAATTTATATGTTTATTTAGAGAAAAGACAAGTGGAGGGACAGAAGTTAACCGGGTTGCACATTTGTGTGTACGAGCCTGTATCTTTCTCTATATTTCTGTGTATGTTGACTGCCTATACTTTTGAAAGGCCGGCAGACGGGGAAAGGATGTCCCTACTCATGTCCCAACTGACACTCAACTCCACAGTTCCCACTTATTGTTAGATTCCGAGCGCCCTCTTCTACCTCCAATTACAGGATGTCCTTCCTGAGCCAAGGAACGGAGAAACTCTCTCTCTCTCTCTCTCTCTCTGTAATCAAATAACAAGACAACTTGGTCTACACTCAGAGCGCAGAGAGTACTACGAGGGGACTCGTGGCAATAATTAATTATTATTGCCCCACCAAGCCCAACTTGTCCTTCTTTTTATTCCTGACTAAGCAAGGATTGTTGCCCAGAAAGTTTGTCCTCTCGATTGCTCCCCGTTTTATTCATGAGAGGGAGGAAATCCCATCAGGAGGAAGAATTCCAAATCGCTGACAAACAAGGAGGAGCGAAGGTAGGAATTAATCATAACCAATTAGAGTTGGAAATGCATAGCGGGGAAGTTGCGGGATGTCGCAATGATCCCGTCTCTGACCTCCCCGTCAGCACCAGATGCAGAGGTCAATGTAAATATTTAAAGAGGAGGAAGATAGTGCTCTGTCCCCGTCCTGGGAGAGGCTGGCTGGAGCGGAAGGATGGGGCTCTCTTCTCCGTAATGTAGGGTGTAATGAGCTTTTTAGCCAGCAATAAATTATGAAGAATTTTCGGGGGGAAGAGATAGCTATAGGAAAGATGAAACAACTAATTCCTTCCGCCCTCTTTCCTCCCATTTCCTGGAGAAACAAGAGGAGAAGACTCCAGGAGAAGATTCCACGAGGGAGGAATATTGTTTATCCGCCCAATCTCTCCCACTTTATTCTTCCCTCCTTCATCTTCTTCCATCTTTCCCATCTCTTCCCATTCATTCCAGCCTCATCATCCATTCCTGCACCACGCCAACACTTTTCCTCCAGGCTGGGGGCACCTCCGCTCCTTCCCATCTCCCGCTTTCTCGCTTTCCCGCTTTCCCACTTTCCCACTTTCCTCCTTCCAGACTTCCAGGTCCTCCGTCTCTTTGTCATTCATATTTCCAAGGCTAATCATCCAGGAGTTCCCCCGTAGCCCTTTCCTCACTTCCTACCTCATTTCTCAAGGAAAACAGCCTTTCTTTCTGTAGCTGGCAGTTAGCATGTAAAGGGGATACTTCATATGTACATATACAAATGTCCCTTAGCACCTATACATTGGTGATTGCTCAGGGTCTTGTAGGCAAGTGAAGATCAAGTGGGATGGAAGGATGATCAAAATTTAAATGCACAAGTAATAATTGTGGGGTGAAAGGAGACAGCAGGATATTTGTGGAGAGAGAGAGAACAGAAGAATTAATATTTAATTCCGCACTAAAACGATGCTTCCTCCAGCAGTGACCCCGAGCAAGTGACATTCATTTCTCTGCACTTGAATTTTATTAGCAAACAAGTAAGTGAGTAAGGTTTTATTGAATCCCTATGGGGTTACCCATGGATTCTAGCCATTTTCACTACGGCAATATGCAATTTGTTTTCCTTGGGATACCTCCTAGTGAGACGCAGGCATTTTTAAAAGAATACAAATTGTATGTATGTATATTATATGTAATTATAATGCCTCAATAAGCTCGGAATTATTCAAAATAAACTCAGTGCTCAGTAGTCATGAGTCATATCATGTGGACTGAGCGTGAACAATTGGTGTCAAATTATTTTTGCTCCCGCCAAAACTACAAAACACACCAAGAGCGCCGTATCGAATGTCAATGCTTGCAAAAATGCTCGTACCCGAGCAAAATATTAGAAAAGATTATCTATTCCCGTCTATATAAACAATGCTTACCAACAATGGATCCAAGCCAACACGGATTTCGGAAAAAAGGTCCTGCTTTTCTGATTTCTAGTGAAGGATCATCACTTAAATTTCTTACGTTATATCTTCAAATGCGGGGTTAATGCTTGTAAAGGACTAACTCACCATCAGACTAGCCAACCAAGCAATTGTAGAGAATAGTAGGTTAGGTTAGGTTAGGATATTGTTGTTGCACAAACTAACAACCAAACTGCTATTTAAATAAGCTGTCCAGATGCCGTATATTATATACGTCTGCCGCATATTTGAGCCTTGAGGCGTATACGGATTTAAAAAATATACGAGTCGTATATATCTCTATTGCGGCCGTATGTAGTCGTATATTTGGTAAATTCCTGTTCCTACCCGCATTTTGAATGAAAGCCATGTCTCGAGACGTATTTCTTGAGTTCCAATTGCACACTGAACGCACTGGGTGCTGTATGTTCTTTGATTTCTGGCCCCTTTAGCTCGTATAGATGCGCCTTGCTTTAGAAAATTAGCACATCAGTAGTAATACGTAATACGTTTGTTGATATTATTTATGTTGATATCAGCCCTAGGACATTAGATTTGGTCCAATTTGAGTCCCTGGTGTTAGGCTTTATCCCCAGATAGCCGATTGTGTCCCTAAATGCGATCATTTTGCGTTTGCTTCCAGTGCAGGTGCGATTGAATTTCAAAATTTGCTGCCTTCCCAAAAATTGTCCCACCTAAAAATCCTGAACAAATAAACGCAGGCATTGAATTTTATTTTTAAAGCATTCTGCGTTGAATTATGCCGGGGCGTGTTTTGATTTGTTTGTTTAGGTGAAGCGCATTTTGGGGAAATTTCGGCGCCAAAATGTAAGGTCTAGCTCTTCCATTGAAATTTGACTTGGCGGACAACCATGATTTTTTTACAGTTGCAAGCGTATCCACAAGTGTAGCAACACAAGCACATTACGAAATTTAGCTGGAATTTCCTTGCCCTGGATATTATAGTTCCGAGTTGTGATTTCGCCCTATCCGTTTTTACCAAAACAAAGAAGTACAAAAAAACGCAATGGCATTCATGAACGGCGAATGTTGTAAAAATAAAATTAAGTGCCTATCTTCACTAGTTCAGAACTTATAGGTAAGGAAATTCGGGGAAAATAACGCATTTTGAAATCTAACCGTCCCTGCACTGGAAACAAATGTGGAGTGACCATGTTTAGTGGCACCATCGGCTATCTGGGGACGTGACGTAGCGCAAAGGACTCGAATTTGACCAAATCTAATACCCTCGGGCAAAACTGATATCAAGATAAGTATTACTATTGACATTACTATTCTGCCTAGCGACACTTCAATACTTGTGATTTCTGCTTATCACTACTGACGGCAGCGGGTAATTTAGTATTTCAGTCGGGTGCAAATTTCTTAAAATGCAACATTGTAATTATTATTGTAAAATTTAGCGCTATTGGGAGATCTAGATTGTTTTGCAGCTAGGCTACTCTGGATATTTAAAACAATACCACATCTCTGGATATTTACTAAAACCAAATATGAAACCTACAGACAAACCAAAATCCATTTATTTGCGTCATCAGCGTACTAATTAACATTTCTACAAAAGTTTCAAATTTTGGCAAATAGTCGTTTATTTTGCGCAAGAAAATCTGGCCAGCGTATATTTAAATCCCCCATTCATTTCTATAAAGTTTAAAGCCGGAATTTAATCGTACCTTCATTGTTAAGCTAATCAAATGTCCTTTCTCAATTGCTGTAGAACATTACGTATACATCCAGCCATTTGGAAGTTGTTTGCAGGAAAATTGTTGCATTTTCTAGCAGCCAAGCATATCCTGAGTTTGTGTTCGCTTCATGCCATGAAATGACTGAGCAACTCCGAAGGCACGGCGGGTGAAAGGGAAGAAAGGAGCAATTGAATGGTGTGCATTTTAGAGTGTTGCATAGTATGCATGATACCTATATAATATATGTAGGTACATATGTATGTACACATGTTAGGTATAATATATACTTATTGTTAGTAGTGTGAAAGGGGGAAATGATGGGATCAAAGGATGCTCCGCCAAGCGTGTGTATGCACACGAAGAGTTGAGAATGGCCTTCCTACGCTCCTCGTCTCGTTAACCAGATGAAGGCGAGTCACAAGGAAAATAATAAATTGGCTGGAGCACAGGTACATCGTGTATGGCAGTGCACTGGAGAAGTGTGGGAGATGATTGGAGTCTAGAGATTTAGCAACTCCGGAGTCAATTGGCTAGTCAGAACAATGGATTGGCCCGGGAGAAGACATAAATAATAAATGCGGAGGAACCTCCAGAATTCCACGGACCTCCGTCCTTTTACTCTTTACCTTCCTTTCTCCTTCGGATTCCTCCTTTCTCATTCCTCACCACCTCGCAGACACTGAGAAACGACATTTAAATCTTATTACTGCATTACGCTCTACAGCTCAACATCATTCGAGAGGAGACAGGCTCGGTTTGTGCTGGCGGAGATACATTTGTACATGAGTCGGGAGTCCCATACTCTGCCTCTTTTTAATTAATCCGTGGATACGGAAGGAGAAGGACCCGAGCACAGTTGGTGAACCACAATTGTGTCCATGCATAATGTGTACAGATAATATTATGCCTTTCCATAATATCAGTGACTTACGATCCTCGTCCTTTCCTCACCACTAATTTCCGTTTCTTCTCATTTGGACTTACTTTTATTCATATTGAGTATAATTGAGGGCAACTCGGGGCGTTTTTCAAAACTAGGCGTATAAACAAGTCTTCCAAGGATAAATCAAATGGCGGGGCTCGGATCAGGAATAAAAAAGGAATAATGGCAAAACATTGTAAAAGGACTCTCCATTGGCTGTACAGTGTACACATAAAGTCGTAAACACTCTCTCATTTCCCGGGATTTACTACCTCTAAACCAACGTTGCACTTTATAAATAATATTGATATATTCAACCAAACACTGTGAGAAGTGTTGCTGGTTGGGGAAAATGGGGATTTTAATCTAGATCTTAATAGAATAAATTAAAATAATGTAGGAATGGCGAAGCGGAAGAGTTGAGGAACAACTAAAGTTAGATTTATTAAGCCACAACAACAATTACAGTTACAATCACGAAGAAAACGAAGGAATAATTAATTCAACGGAAAATCTAATAATAAAATGAAGAGCAAGTAAAAGTATGTCTGGTGCAGACAAAAATCGAAGAGAGAGTTTTTGCTGACCGGCAACGGTCACCAAATCTAAAACTACACACAACAAGTTCATACAACACGAATCAAATCAACCCAAAACCCCCAATCAAAAGCGAAGCTGGAGAAAGTCAGAAACATGCTTCAATATCTATATGTATGTGTACGTATAGGAATAGGGAACAAATGAAGGATCATTGTGGGAAGGAATGCGTTGAAGGAAACTCTGGATATTTCTGCCTACATATATTATTTATATTAAATAAATGATTCTGCCTTCTTTTGTGCACAGCCAAAAGTTGTATCAAGTCACCCCCTCGAATTGATTCGTCCACTGAAAGTTTCCTCTTTGATCATCCATCCATTCTATAACAAAGTCACATTTGCCTATGACATCTTTGGGAATCAGTTTCCGCAATTTCGAACAATGTTGGAAGCATGAGAGAGCACAAATATAGATCTCTGCTCCCGGCTTGGTGGAGAGAGTGGAACAGTGAGGAGAAAGCATGGAGATTGATAAGACTCCAAAACTTCCCAGGCCTCTTCCCCGTCTGATATTCACAAGCAAACCTTGATTGGATGTACTTTTTCCTCATTTTGTAGCTCTGAAAGTTGGGAGTTTAGAAGAACATTAATTACAAGCGGGTGAGCCGGGAACACAATTCTGGGTTTGGCTTTCATTATTAACTCGCTACTGCAAGGACTACAACGCGGCGATTGCGCCTGGCGCTCATGCATGAAGCGAGGTTGGAAGGCTTGGTTCGTGGACCCAAGTGTCTCAACCTCTCAACAAAAGAGAGGCATCTAAAAGAAAGAGTCTGAACTGATCTCCATTTACCCAAACCAAAAATCAATTTCAAGTACGATTTCAATTTCCAACTGAAAATAAAGCACTCAATAAGAAACTCTAGTTGGAATGCAAGGATATAATGGCGGGGTGGACAATTGCTATCTATTAGTTGAAGTATATATATATATACATATGACTACACACACATGTTAAGGAATATTGCTGGTTCGTCCTTGCGTTATGAGTAGAAATAATGAAAAGGATGATTTTACACGACAATAAAGACAAGAGACAATTTATTGCAAGTGATCAATACTTCATTCAGAGAGCAAGTGCCAATTCTTCAGATCATTCACACAGTCATGCATTTCATTGTTATTATTTAATTATTACTATTATTATGTGTACATACAGTCAATACATCCATTGTTAATAGCCCATTAACATTTCTTTCCCGTGTATGTATTATTAGCAGTATTGTGATTGCCATGACTTGAGAAGTTGTCCATGCATAATTACAGTATCCAGTGTCTTGTCATTGCCCTTTTGTACGACTCATTGGACCATGTTATTTTTACTTTATTTGTTAACCTTATTTTAAATATTCTAAATGTCTGATAAGCCCAAAAAGTCAGCCTCATTGACATGGCCACGTCACTTGCTTCTTGGCTTTTCTTGTGTGTAGAACAATTGCTCGCACCGTTGATTTATACAATGAGTTCATCAATTTCTACACTACTTCTCCCTGTCCAAAATCTCATCATTCTCACGTCCATAAAGCCTACATTACTGCCATCATCCAGCACACGCTCATCTACGGGCTTCACATCTATTCCTATGAGCATACACACAAGTGCATAGGGATATTGTAGAAGTGTCCGAAGGTCCAGATGCGGGAAGAAATTCGGACGTGTTGGTGTTGACACTTGAAGGGACAGCGCCCTCTTGGCTCTTGGCAAGGAGGGAATGACACTCATCTGGGCTGCTGGGCATGGGAAGTGGCGAGGATGAGTGCACTCTTCCCTCAACCCACCAGGATTCTTTGCCCGTGGATAGTAAAAATAAAAAGTATATGTAAAAATATAGTAAAAGTCCACTCCCAACACTCCCACCACTCCCAGCCTTCCTTAGTCCGCAGCCCCTGGACAGATGTGGACTGAGCCAAGGAGAAGTGCAAATGACACTTGGCCTTGTCAAGGACTTGCTCCCTCCATTCTGCAATATATTTCACGAGGCCTTTCAGGACGCCTTTGCCTTTCCCCGCACTTGTGACTCAGTTCCGGGGCGTGGAAGGTTGGACGGAGTGAGCTATCCCCTTCAGCTGTTTCATCTCTAATTTGATTCTCTCTCTCTCCCTCGCGACACTCACGAGCCTTCCTCCGCACAAATCACGCTCTCTGTGGCAAGGATAACAAGGAGTTCGGGGGAAATGTCGACAGACACTCTGATTGATAATGCGAGAAATAATTAATGTAAATCTGTTTAATCTCATTAAACTTTAGTCCTCCTCTCCCATCCCTCCTCCCTTCCTCACGTCCCACGTCCCACGTCCCACGTCCCTGCTATAGGAGGAGGTGAACGGGAAAAAAAGAGCCTCAAATGGCATAATACTGACACTGAGACATGGATAATGTGCCCTCTTCAACTCTTGTCACATGCTGGCGAAGGGAGGGGATGTTCCGGAGCTCCAGAGCCTTGCACAATCCATCCAGGACGAAGAGCGAACAGTCCATGGGAGCTTCCGTGTCTCACTCACGCAAAGTTTTAATTACTTTAATCATTTCCCGCTCAAGTGCATCGACTTGCCGCAGGAAGTCAAAGAGTAGCGGGGCAGTGCATGGGAGATGGGGAGAATGGTGTACAGTGTACATTCTGGATGATTCCCTCCCAAAACTCAACTTGGAGCTTCCTATAAATCCTATACCTATATGTGCACTTCCCAGCTCAACACCAATTCCTGGCTAACACCTTTAGTGTGCCCTTCATTTCCCTTACTCCAGAGCCACTCTAGCGCAGTCTAGCACACTAGCCTACTATCAGCACTCCGGACTCTCCTGTAACGCAGGACATGTACTTCCTGTAGCAAATAAATGCAACTTAACAATGCAACTAGTCGTTAGTAGTAGTCTTTCTTTATTGTTAATCAATGGGATTACCATGGACGGCAACTAGACCAGCCATAAATATGTTAGCTGGTTTCCCACGAATGTCTATCAATACAACTATAAGGCTTAACTATGTGAACAAAATATGGAAAAACAACAAAACAGAGAAATGTGAATCGTGTATGTAATATGAATGAAATTGAAGATCACTACCACATTATGTACAATGTCCACACTATGAACATCCTAGATCTAAGTACCTGAATAATTTTGGTAAAAACACATGGCGAGACAACTATATTAAGCCAATATTTACAAACGAAAGAAAAATCTGAATACGTACAATTGCACACATTTGTTTTGTAGAGTAATTGATATAAGGAATTTTTACTATGAACTGATAAATGAATGTGACGTTGGAAAGAATGTTGTAAGGGTCAAGGCCAAATCGACAATAAAGTATTATTATTATTAATCAAAATTCAATGGTAAGACATTGTTTTTCGTTTGACAACATCATAAAAATCGGTAGATACACATGCATATTAATTAATCAATATTCCAGGTATTCATTTAATGTTATTAATGCTATATTTGTTTGTATATTTACATTTTCAATGATGCATTTAATTTATTTTTGAAATCGTTATTATGTTATGTCTTTCTATGGATTTTAGGCAGTCTGGCAAATTCTTCTACATCCACACTGCTCGATATTGCAACGTTGCCTTGTAGAACATAAACGTGAATTTGGGGATAGGTAAATTATTGTTTAGTCTAGTACTCCTTACTATTGTTTTTTTGTGGAAGGTACATAGAGTTAAACTGCATTTGGAATGAATGTAAAACTCGTACCTGATCCGATGGAATGCGATTGAACAAAGTACTACGGAGAAGGCTGCTACCAGTCAAAGGAGCTTTGAGCTAGTTGTATTTCTAAAGTGTTCTTGTTCTGTGCATGCTCAGATGTATGTATTCAGTATTTCTGTACAAAAGTGTATCTTGTTTCTTCAATGTTCAGTAATGTGTGTATGTGAAAGGGCAAGGTAGCATTCGGTATTCAAATCTAAAATTGTACTTCATTTGGATCTTTGTAAATTCAGAATGTTCTTTTTCTTTGTGTGCACCGTGCTTGAACATTTGTCAAGCAACAAGTTGGTCATGTAAGGTCATTAATCTGTCAACAGTATTGGCTTTATCTATTCCGTATTTTTCCATGATTTGCTTCTCTTGCTTTCCTTCTTTTCTGTGTGACTAAAGTTAAAATAAAAACTGAACTGACTGAAGAATAAAAACTACTTTCTGCCCATATCTTGAGGAAGTATCAGTTCCTTCATTGCTTTGTACTTTCTTAGACTTGCACAAACCACCTCAGAACACGCAACTGACGCAACTTGTCACACAATTTGCTCATCTAATAGTCAGAATCAAAAGTCCCGATCACACTAGTGCAAGTAACGATTGCCTTTCTGCTGGAGCTAATTCCGATATTGTGAAAAACAACTGAAATCTAACTCCGCGTTGATGCTCAGCAATTGTTCAAGTCAAGTCTTGAACAAGACTCTTGTTTGAAAGGTAACAATTGAGTGAGTTCACCAACAAAGATTGCGTGTTTCCAGCGTGACTTTGTCACGAAAATTGCATACTGTAAAAAGCGATAAATAAGGAACCTTGCAGTTGGCCACAAGTCCGCCGTTAAAAAGGAAGCGGTGAGTAAATGCAAGTTGAGTACAGTTAATGCGTGAGAGTGCGTGAGCCATGTGTGTGGTAGTTGATGGAGGGACGTTGTAGAATTGTACAAGACTCAAGCCGGACAAGACGCAAGTGGAAATGAGGAGCAATAAAGTGAGAAGACTCGGAAGGCTCGGAAGGGTTTTATTGCACTCCCACTCGCAGTCGTAATTAAGTTAAGACGCTGGAAATTCCTGGGAAATGGGCAGGAATTGAGGGGATCCAGCTCCAGCGGTCCAGTCATTGTGGGGAAGAGGAAGAGGAAGTTTCAAGAAGAAGCACAAGAAGAAGGGAGATGAGCAGAGCCGGGGCAGACTTGGGAATAAGAGTGGCTCATGAGTTGTTGTGCGTGCCCTTAATGCCCTCTTTCCCCCTTTCCCCCTTTCTTCCCACCTTCCCACCTTCCCACCGTACTCTCTACTACAGCGGTGAGCAAACTGGTGACTTTGGTCACCTGAGTGACCATTCAACAATTTTGCTCTGACCATTGCCAACATTTGGGTGACTCAAATGTACATTAGTTTTGCAGTTTATCAGTTCAAAACGGTTACACAGAAATTACGCGTACAACACAAATTCTGTAATGTACCGTGAGATACATACCTAAAAATATAGCAAAGAACTCTTTACGGCACGACTTTGTGCATCGATTATACGCGTTTACTATACCTCACAGAGTATACGTATACACAGGAGTATATTGCGGTTGGATAAATCGTCAATGCTGGTGGTAATTGAGGAGACACTGCGCGCTACAGCGCCAAATTTGCGTACATCGGGATTTATTTTAAGCACGTACATACAAGTACACTTTATTCTGGTACTCCGTGCGGTATACCAAACGCGCATAAATGATACACAATGTTGCACCATTTATTAAGGGTTTGGTGTACTTTTTTGAATATAGCGATAGTTTTCTTTGTATCGCTTTCGTTGTACTTTTCTGTACGTCCACGGTCATGTGGGAGCAGCAGAGCGCAATTCTGACGCAGAGTGAAACATCGGCAGTAGTAGTGTTTTTGCTAGGACCGAATTTT
>JAQGBT010003290.1:0-20141 GCA_034698585.1 Disparrhopalites patrizii | reverse complement strand
AATTGACTAGAAAAATAATTTTTAAGCAGAGCACAGCCTCAACTGCAGGCGGAGCCGCCGGAGGCGCGCAGGAGAATTGAGTATAGACGTTAATAATGAGAATCAAAATTCTGTCGTCGACCCCTTGCAGTATCCCGTGGAAATTTGGGACGAGAATGTGGCTGGCAGTTTTGGGAAATATGTGGCCATTACAGGCTTAACAATGTTGGACTCAAATTATTTTACATGCTGCCCGGAACATTCCGAGTCTCATTGTAGAGAATTTGAGTTGCTCGTGAAGGGTACGATACAAATTTTGCGACGGCGTTTTTTCTTGTTCATACGGCTTGTTTGTTTTAGCATTAAAATATTCCAATACTGTACTATATAAATACTATATTAAATATTTTTATATTGCCAATGAATGTAGATCAAATGCAAACACCGCCGAATGTAAATATCCCTCCAATAGTGGCGGTCGGTGAAGGGGCCGAGCTTCAATGTGATCTGAGTGATTTCCACTACAAAAATTTGACTGATTACAGTATGAATCTCATGTGGATTACCCCTCAAGTAAATATTTATTTTGCATACAGTTACCTACACGTCGAACATGAAATGTGTTCAAAACACTGGCCCTAACCGGGCAGGAAAATTTGAAGTTCATTGGTGTATGCATTAACACTATTTTTTTCAGGAAGATATCCAATGCGAAGGGAATAGATCGCAATTTAATCCACAACAATTCGCCTGCAAAATTAACTATTTTAAATGTGACAAAGAGCAATGAGGGTTTATACACTTGCAGACTGACCTCTTTTAATTTCACGGAAGAAACCAGTCAAATACTGACCGTTTCCGGTAATTTGCATGAACCTTGTAAAAAGTACAGTATTAAAGTATTAATATTATTAATATACAATTATCAATTTTATCAATACAATTAATCATTTTAATTAACTCTCGTTAATGAACTAACTACGTTAAATTTAATTATTCTAAATCTCATTTTATCTCACTCAGATACATTATTTCTCGCAGATCTTCCACTCCGGCAACCTGTTTCTGATGCAGTTGTGTTAGAGCAAGTTGATGACCATCCAATGAAATTTTTTTATTGGATTTTTGGCTTGATCTTGAGTGCAGCAGTCTCAATCGCCATTTGTATTTCCTGGAATAAACGTCGAAAGGTAGAGTATTAATTTGCTTCTGCTATTTCCCTTTATATTTTCCCACAAATCCCAGTTCTTGCAACATTTACAGAAGGGCAACCTGGTTAAGACACCCCGTAATTATACCGGGAAATTGCAGTACGAAATAGGTGCGTAAGATTCTATTCCTGAAATATAAATTGTTTTGAATTACGCATTAGCATATTTATATACAAATATAATTGGTACATTTACCAGTGACTTTGAACATGAACATTTTTGTGGCAGAGATTGCTAGGGGAGAGTTTGCAAAAGTGGAGAAAGCGCGCATTTCTGGCTCGACAACAAAAGTCGCTGTGAAGAGCCCCTTGACTAGGAAGGACTACATACTCAAGGATAAATCTGATGGAGAAGCCGCGGAATGGGAGATTGCAGCTAAAGAATTATTCAACAAGGAAGTCAATACATTAGCGAATAGTGGCTTGGACCATCTTAATATCGTCGAGTTAATTGGAATCAATATTAAAAAAAGTAACAAAAATAGTATTATGTGCAGGACATGTAGTAAATCGTAAAAGTTTAGCCCAATTATCTACAGCTCAATCTGAGTTTTGGGCAAAAAGTACATCTATTTATCCAAAAGCTTGGATAAAATGTACCTTTCCCTGTAATAATTATCCCCGTAAATATGTATTTCACATAATAATCTATAATAATAACTAATAATCTCTATTATAGACTCGACTATACTCATCCTGGAATTTTGCGAGCAAAAACTTACGACGTGTTTGGCAAATTGTAAGTTGGCCAACAATCCCACACGACGCGATGAACATGTGCAATTAGAGGATTTCGCCACTCAAGTCTCACATCTGCTGAACTATGGCCAAGAAATTGCTGATGCCATGACATATATGGCTAGGAAAGGGGTTCGGCTTCCATAATTTTTCTCTGTAGAAAAAAAAGCACATATTACATAATACATATCTACATATACATATGTATGTCTGTAGTATTGATTTGATTTTCGATCATTTTTTTCAACGGTAAATATAACCTACAGGCTACAGGTGCATATAATTTTGAAAAGATATAGGGAAATATTATGTATATCTTTTCCCCTATTATGTCAGCTCATTCACGGTGACCTGGCAGCCAGAAACGTGGTCGTGAAGGTCATCACGGAAGATGGGAAGATTATACGGTTTATTCCAAAGATCTGCGACTTTGGGTTGGCTCATCATTGTTCCCCAAACGAACAGGGGAAAAATTCATACAAATTTTCACACTGGGTAATAATACATCCCGAATAGTTTTTGTGTTGTTTCTGTGTATGTACTATTTGTATGTGTATAATTAAACACAACGAGATGGCTATAATTTTAGTAAGTAAATATAATATAAATATAAATAATATATAAAGAAATAATATAAATACAATATAATATAAATATAAATAATATATAAAGAAATAATATAAATACAATATAATATAAATTTTGTGTATACAATAGGCCGTATTTCAAGCGAATATCATGCCCCCAGAAGTTTTATTCGGAGGAACATTTGAGCTTTCCAAATCCGATGTTTGGAGCTTTGGAATGCTCCTCTGGGAAATATTTTTTCTTGGATCACAAGAACCTTTTCAAGGTATACTTTATCATACAAACTACTAATGTTTTACCATATAACATAATGCATAGTAGGTATAATTATATATACATATGTATATTATGTATATTTGTCAATTTCCTGCAGATCTCGAAGAAGACCAAATGAAGCAACGTGTCCAAAAGCGATTGACTGAGCCCAACGTTAATTTATTGAAGCGTCCGACCTTGTTAAATTCGCATGAATTCGTTTGGAACCTCATTAACAAGTGTTGGATGTACAAGCCGGAAGAGAGGCCGGATTTTACGGAGATTATCCGGACATTGAGTGAGGAGGGAAGCACTCCAGATTTGGATTCTGAAGTTGCTCCGGCTCCTTGTCATACAACTCGTCCGGTAAAAAAATAGGACATGCAATACAATGAGTAATATGAGTATACAGGAGACTACTGGGAAATTTCTTAATTGGTTTATGGTATTTTTTCTTTCCTTCTATAAAAAAGGCCCTCCCCAGCTGGGATTCAGCCGACAATGGAATGTCAAACATTCTTTTCAATTCTCTGGATGACCTTGCCATATAAGTCAATATAATGAGAACTCACCATTATCCTTCACTCCGCAACATTTACACGCTGGTAGTTCGACCCGATTGGACACCTTGGTGCTAAATTTAGAGTGAATAGTGAATACACTAAAGACATGAAGTTTATCAGGACAAATGTCAGATTATATACCTTGATAGTATACAAAGAGGAATTATTTGGGGGAACTGTAACAATGCCATTGTTGTGACATTTACCGGAAATTTCTGCAGCGCAGGAAATAACAAGTTTCCGCCGCAATCATAGACTGAACCATTTTTTTTGTACTTATTTCCTTAATGATTAATTACATAAATGTACATATGCTTAGTCTCTCTGTATGGTTAAAATTTGTATTTGCCAAAGCTCATCACTAATAATCACCCTTTAAGTATAAGAAATGTATCATCTTCCTCTTGGGAAAGATGATAACAAAAACATTTTTGCTATTTATTGGATCACCATATATGCACATAGTATGTAACATAGTAGAAACTGGCCTTCATGGCCGGTACTATAGTATTCCTAGTTATAAACTACAACTTGTTTGCGTATAATTTTTTGCGAAATTTTAAGTAACCTCATAATAATGTCGTAATCACTCCTTTGTTTCCTTCTCCGAACAACTTCCCGTGTCTGTGCACCATTTTTATACCGAAACTGTTTATGCTCCTATTTTTATTTCCCGTCTTATTTTTTAGTAAGACGGGACCACAGACGAATTGTAATCATATCTCTTGGGAAGAATCATATCTGGTCAAATTTCACATGACTGGTCAGATTAAAAAATAATTATAATTTCTTGAGAAACCCTCTACACGTATTTTCAAACTATTTACTTGGTCGTTTCTACATTATATGTACATATATACATCCATATAATGTACATATGTATATAGCTATATGTAGAATGCTCAATGGCTCATAACCTCATGAGTCAATGCTGCGAGATATCTTCATTATAATGAAATTGTTCGTCCAAGATATTTTCTTACAGACAATTGTGCATGCATACATTTTAAAAATTTCTATTAATATTCCTGGATTAATATTTTGTTATAATATTACGAAGGCCAGAGTACACAGCCTGGATTACGTTCAAAAATGAAAATCTCTTCTGCCAAAAAATAACAAAGTATTGGTGCTCAAAGTATTGTTTTTTCCATGCAATGGCTTATAAATTGACGTATACCCGGTTTGTATCTGTGGTCTTCACATGGCGGCGTAGCCTTACAACTACAGATTGGATGATTTCATAACTGTTAACTTTCACTCTGTCGCCTAGCATTTTTTGTGAGAAGATTAAAAGGCCATTTTTCTAGAAGGAATTAGTGACATTAAATAATATACGTATAATCCTCCTCACTGTAGCGATTTAACCAGGACTTACTAGTAAACTGATACTGCTCTCCAGTAATTAAAAATGTGGCTTTCTATTTCTTATTCCCTTCAAGCTCACAATTAAACATGCTGACGTGGAATATTTTTGGACCAACTGCACTTTATTTCAATTCCAAAATTACCAGTGATTCTTAAGCTTAAATAAACCCCTAAAATAAATAAGTATGATTATATATACCTGTATATTTAAAATAAAATACTGCATCAACACATTTGAAGTATTATTGGGTCAACAGTGGAATCAGGAGCTCATGTGTTTGGTCTTTTACTGGACATAAAAGAAGGCCCCTTCGTGTGTATCAAGTTACTGAACGATCAAAATTTGCAAAGGGTGCGCAATTTTGTACAATTACCAAATACACAGTAATAACAGCAAACACTTCCACCAAGCTTCATGAAGATAACAAACTTGATTCTGCCATAAAACATCACGTCGCTTGAGACAAATATGTACATACATACATGGCTATACACTATAAAGAAAAAAATTACTGACAAACTCTTATTTAAAAGCTCATATTGAAACTCCCACACAGCGTCTGTAAGCACACGGATGGGAATATCTATAAAAGAGCAACGATTTTTTTTGCAATGCTTTCAACTGACTTTATTTTTGCAATTAGTCACGATCTTTCGTAGAACTGACTGTGATAACGGTGATTCGACATTCTTTCTCCCGCTCGTAGCCTGGACTGTTGAGAGGATGAGAAATGCATCTTTAATTTTTATTTGCCTTGAGGAAGAAACATGAGATTGTACGCAGCTTATCTCGGAAATGAATAAATAGCCAAACATGTATACCTATTCATGACTTGATCCGTTCTATATTTTGCGTATATATTTCTCCTTTGAGATTTGAACAGTGTTAATACCAGGTTAGCATTCACACCAGTAACAATTATAATTGTATAACTATAGTTGTAGCAAATCTACAGCTCCATAATTGTTGTCACTCTAATTTCGCCGGGGGGGTTGAATATTTTGAGGGGAAACAAATAAAAAATCTAGGTGCAACATGGGAAGATTACAGCGGGACAAAAACTTCATTTCATCCTTGTCAAGGTCGTGACCTCGCAAAATGAGGTGATCTGTTCAGATTTCTGCGGAAATACATAACCACAAACATCGGTAGACACATTCTCTGATAGTATTTCTCAAGAAATTCTTAGGGATCTAATTTCACTTTCAATCATGCCACAACGAAGGATTTGGTGTCAACGGCTATTCAATTTTAGTGTGTTCCTTATAGTGATATTTCACGTCCAAGGTATAGTTAACTCGTTTTTTTTTTGCTGGTTCATTTTCTGTAGTTGTAAATTCAATTTCTCGGCAAACAACATCATTCGTGCCAATTAATCCCTTCATTCATTCAAAAACAAATGAATTATTGTAATTCAATATTTATCAGAGGTTTATTGCTACCCAAACAACTTGTTCAGTGAGGAAGAAGGAATTTCCCAGGCGAGAGACAATGACAAAGGAAATCCGAAAGAGTTGATTCCCCTCCAGGTGAATAATTTAATTGCCGTGCCTGTTACAATTATTGGCTCTTTTGTGTGAAATTTCTCTCTATTTTTAAATATATTTTTTATAACAACAGTGGAGCAACTCTGTGCAACTTTCTACATCTTCCAGTGTGATTCTTAAGTCCAGGAACACCACTGGCATAGTCCAAAAGGGACAGCCGTTCGCCTTGACATGTTCGGGTAATCAACGGGTCCCACTAATAGCTGAGGTATATGTATGAAGACATGTAATTATTCATCAAATGAGTATCCTTTAAATTTAATTTACCTTCAATTGCTTTGAATACTATAAATGAACATGGAGCAAAAGAAAAATGTCCAAACACAAATTTCCTTTTCCTTATTTTGCATAGGAACCAGTGGAATCTCATGTTAGAAATGGAAGCGGCAGAATGGAAGAAAATGTGTTCATTAAAAAAGCAACACAGTCGGACGAAAATTACTTCTGTTGTTCCTGCTGTCCATCTGAAGTATACGATCCAAACTGTAAAGAATTTCAGTTGCTTGTCAGAGGTAAAACTCAAGTTTAGAAGACGTATTCTACTTTTGTAGATGAAATGATTAAATTAAAATATTGCCGGATGAAAATATGCACGATAATTGAAATTGCCCTTTATCCTTCCATTTCTCTCCCGTTATTTCATGGACATAATCGCCATAGAGAAAATACGGGCAACCCCAAGAATCGCGGTTCCGGTAACAAAAGTGGGTGATCGAGCCGAGCTTCAATGTGACCTTGACCCTTCGGGCTACAAAAATTTCAACTTGTACCATATTGATCTACTGTGGATTTCTCCGAACGTAAAAATCTAATAGTACAAATTCCTTGCATAATTGCAATACAACTGCATTAATTGTTTACTGGAAGAGGCTTTTACTATTCAGGGAGCCGTAACAAAGTGCGAGCCACGCAATCGGCATTTCACGGACAAAAAGCGTTCTTGCAATTTAACTATTTCAAATGCTACCAAAACCGATGAGGGTGAATATGCCTGTGAGATGACATCCTTTAATTTCACGGCCGTCGCCCGTCAACATTTTATTGTCTACGGTAAATTCCCAAAGCTTTTTAAATTGCGTAGAAATGTTTGTTTTTGCTTGTTCCGATAATTTATTTGACATTGCCTGGTCCCAGATCACCCCATATTAATTGCGGAGGCCCTAAATAGCAGCAAAACTGAATACGTGAATAAAACTGCTCGATGGGTTGTCCACGTCCAAAGCATTCCCAATGTGTTGGACTACAGTTTGGCCAAGATTATGGACCACAACGAACTTCCGGTTTTGAATCAAAGTAGGTTCAACGTTGCTTTTAATGACACTTCCACACCCGGAGAAAGGGATTACATCCTCACCATAGACAATGCCACGTACTCGGACAGCGGCGACTACGCCTTTGCATTGTCCAACGGGATTTCCCGGGAAATTGTTGATCTCAAGTTGGTCGTCACAGGTGTGGGTCAATTAAGCCGTAAATAATCCACGTGGTGGATGCATGACATTTTGTGAATTAATCAATTTTTTTTAAATCAAAGCTATTTAATTAAATTTTTAATCCTTCTTTTTTTCCCACAGACAATCCTTACAAGGAAAGTTTAGGTAAATTTGTTCGTTCAAGAAAGTAAAATACATCATTCCAAAACACTCAGACGTACATTAAAAAATTAAATAAATATTATTTTCTAATTAATTATGGACATTTAGCTATTGTTACCTTGGGGCCTGCCTTAATTGGCGTAATACTTCTGGGCGCGGTGCTTGTCTCTATATTTGTCTACCGAGCCAAGCACAATCATGTAAGTTTTATTATTTTTTCCCTCACTTTTTAAATAACTAGCAATAAGAAATTATGTACTATTAAGGCTGTAAATGGACAGTAAAATTTTGCAAATTTTGGCAAATCTTTTCAATGGTTTTTCTTCCAGAATTCCTCCTACCTAAAAGGAGTAGATAAGCAATACTACAAGGGCTGGATATATTCCGGAGGATTAAAATGGGAAAGAGGTACAAATTACACTATATTTAATGCATTATTGTAAATGCTATTTAACTCCATATACGCAATTGATCTACGCCGTTGTAGTTATTAAGTCTGAAGCGTGGAAGCAGGTATAAATTAGAAACAAATTACCGACAGTTATCGGAGAAGGCCATTTCGGCGTTGTGTCTAAACAAATTGCCAAAGACCTCCTGCCCCATGAGTATGAGCGATCCGAAAAATTCCTCCCACGTGTCAAGCAACTCGTGCTCTCCAAAATTTGGGCGAAGAAATTGAATAAGTGGGTTGCTGTAAAGAGCCCAAGGGCGTCGACACGCTGTGACTGCAACGCTAAACTTCTGCTGGATAAGGAATTTAAAATATACACAGAGAAGAAATTGAATCATATCAATATCGTTACTTTCTATGGAGTTTCCCTTAGAAATGGTAAGCATAACTTGCCTTAAACTTTTTTGTGGTAAAATGAGAAAAAACCCAATCGTTTCTGGTCTTCATTTAATTTTGTTGTTATTAGATTTGGTCTTTACTAAATTTTGTAGCTATTAGATTTGGTCTTTACTAAATTTTGTAGCTATTAGATTTGGTCTTTACTAAATTTTGTAGCTATTAAATATGGTCTTCATTAAATTTTTCGTTATTAACTTTGGCTTTTATTAAATTTTTCGTTATATTAAACCTGTCTTTATTAAATTTTCTCGCTATTAAATTTGGTCTTCATTAAATTTTGTCGCTATTAAATTTGGTATTTATTAAATTTGTTCTTTATTAAATGTTGTCGCTATTAAATTTGGTATTTATTAAATGTTGTCGCTATTAAAGTTGGTCTTTACTAAATTTTGTCGCTATTAAATTTGGTCTTTATTAAATTGTGTCGTTATTAAATTTCGTCGCTATTAAATTTGGTCTTTATTAAATTGTGTCGTTATTAAATTTCGTCGCTATTAAATTTGGCCTTTATTAAATGTTGTCGTTATTCAATTTCTTAAATAAATTTGGTAATTATGTCATTATTACAATTGTAACAGGTTATCTCGAACTCATCCTGGAATATTGTGAACTAAGCCTTCTGAAGTGTCTGCAAAATGATAATATAAGGGAAAGGCCACTTACCCCCGGCTATTGCCGCTGGCGAGACAACGCGAATGTTACGCCTTGTGGCTGTGCAAGCCACAATATACCCGTAAACGTACATAGTTTTGCCCCAGATGCAAAGCATTTGGTGGATTATGCCGGGCAAATTGCTACCGGAATGGCATACTTGGCATGCAACGGAGTAAGTAATTACATGACTCTTTTTTGGGGATAAATATTTAAATTTTTGCATTATATTCAATCAAAATAAATTTTGTGTACAAATGTATGTAAGTATGTATATACAGATATAGGTATACTGTAATTTTCATATTAAAAGTACTCTTTATATTTGATTTTAAATTTTAGAAATTTTACCCGATTCGGATTTTTCCTAGGTCATTCACGGCGATTTAGCGGCCAGGAATGCGGTGGTTAAGATTTGCAGGAAAGACGGAAACGTCCGGTATATCATTAAGCTCTGTGACTTTGGCGTAGCCCACCAGTGTGTCCGATACAATGGAGTGTACCAGTATCAAATGTCGAGATCAGTAAGTTGTCCATTTTGTTAAAATGTTCTAATATTTATACATTTTATTGAAAAATATTGAAAATCAGTTTGAAATGTAAACAAATTGTGGATTTGTTTTTCTGGATTTCAAGTTTATCTTTAATAAAATATTGGTATAAAGAAATAAAGATGTACAAAAATCAGCCACCCGCAAACAACAGGAATTAAAAGACGTTTGACTTAAAAAAAAAATTAATAGTCGATTAGCAATAATGGATAATTATTTATTAAACGCTCCAATTTTTACAGACCCAAGTTCCGGTCAACACCAAGTCTCCAGAAGTTTTCCGTGGGAATCTCCAGACGTCCCAATCGGATGTCTGGAGTTTTGGGATGCTTCTGTGGGAAATGTTTTTCCACGGATCCAGAGAACCCTTTCAAAGTACGTATTTTTGCAATTTATTCATAATTCTTAATAGTCATGCGAATATATTCATATCAAATATTATTTTATAACCATTTGCTGCGAACTATTTAGAATTTTTTGGAGTATAGCTAATAATATAAAATGCATATACATATGTATATAAATGTGTTGGGTTGATGAAACAGTTAATGAGAATATTTGAAATGAATATTTTTTCAACTCTTTCAGATCTGTCAGAGGCCCAGATTTACCAGCTAGTAATGAAAAGTGAACGCCCAGATTTATTAGTGCGTCCGCCCCTCGCCCCAAATCGCATTTGGCAACTCATGATGTCCTGCTGGAATCGCCTTCCGGAGGGCAGACCAACTTTCGACCAGATCGTTCAAATATTGAGACAGGAAGGAGAATCTCTGGAATTAAGCTGATGTGAGTAATCCTGGAACTCCAGTGTTAATTTCTACCTATATTGACCCCGTGTGTATATATTGTATGTATATTGTAATGTCGTGCTGCTCCAGTCACACATTTAGCCATTTATGGTTGAAGGATCATTAAAATTACCTTTATTCGTCTCTATACTCTCTGTCGTAGGCTGACGACGAAGAAATAGAGAACAGTATCGACATTGTCGATCAAAACCTTGGAAATGCGGACAATCAGCAACAAATGCATCATTTTCTTGCAATAAGCCACCCAACCATGCCAGTTGCCACTTGCCAGTAGTAAATGTCAAGTTGTACTTTATTATACTAATAATTTGAAGTAATTTGATTACTGAAAAAAAATATTTTTTAAATACTTAAAATGTTAATGGCTAAAAGTCATTCGTAATATGTGTATGTGATGTACATTATATATAGGAAATGTACACAAAATCAAATATTATTAATTATGCTGAGAAAATGCTAAAAAAAAGAGATACTTAAGGATTGATAATCAATAATCACGTTATCACTTATTATGAAACCAACGACGAATGTTTCCGGAATTGTATCTCAGGTAATTACATTCATTATATGAAGGAACATATTAGTAGATATATATGTATGTAAATTATATTTATTAGTAAATATTGCTCTCCTATACAGCTTCTGTTTTGTGTCAAATTAAATATGGCAAATTATCTACTATCTAATAAATGGAATAACCAAAAATG
This sequence comes from Disparrhopalites patrizii, assembly GCA_034698585.1. Lineage (NCBI taxonomy): Eukaryota > Metazoa > Arthropoda > Collembola > Symphypleona > Sminthuridae > Disparrhopalites > Disparrhopalites patrizii. The sequence goes on along the minus strand of JAQGBT010003290.1, from coordinate 8,729 downwards.
AACATCAGTATGAGTGAATCGCAATTCTCTATAGGTGTGCTAAGTTAAACTTGTAAAAATATGATAATAATGGTCTTAATAATGTCCGTGTACATATAGATACATATAATATACATTTGCTGTAGTTTTGCCGTCAAAATTTTGAGCAATTTATGATTCAAACGTGGTTTGTGACAGTATTCTTTACGAGAAAATGTATACATATACACCCAAGAAGTGATTGAATGATTTCGTGTATCACTATAAGCATCACTTTCACTAGCTATAAGCATTCTTTCCGAGATTATCCCCCCATTAATTTTATTGGAGGAATTAACTGCATTAAATAAAATACAATTACACTCCTTTCTATAGTCATTTAATCATTATCAGCAGGCTGAGGCTGCATTCCAACAATTCATGTCCCTGTTTTCTTTCCATCCAGCTACTACAAACATGCTGAGGCGTAATATTTTTTGAATCAACTACATTTGATTTTAATTCCAAAAATGACTGTGATTCCTTAGGTTTAAGCCCCACTGCATGGTGCGAAAGTAATATAAAATGCTGTATGAATATTGAACATACAATACAATTATAATACAAACAACTGTAAATTGGCCCCAGTTCTTTTCAAGCACATCCTTGAGTCATCTGAGAAATGAGGACCTAAAAGCAGTGGTTAGTCTAAAAAATTTTTTTGTTATTTGTACTGATATGCTGCTGGGCCCGAAGGGCAAAATTCCTGGACATGAGAAGCTCCTTCGTTCGAAACTTCTTGTTACTGAATGGGCAAAATTATAAAGTGGGCATATTTTTGCACATAAGCAACAACCAACCCTTTGAGCAAGCCTGATAAAAGGAAAACTCGACTTAAACCAGACGCACGTCACTTGGGAAGAGCACATATGTATATCTATATGTACATATAAATGTATACACACCACCAAAAACTCACCACAACCTCTTAATTTAAGCTCGTTGGTAATCCCATACAGCGTTATATGAGCATACGAATAGGCACATTATTATGTCCATGGACGCTCGGCCAATTTTTTTGCAATGATTTCCACTGACTTGATTTCCTATTAGTCAGCACACTGGTTCTTAGAAATCCCTTTGATTAAGCATTTCTCCTTCCTACGTAAAGCTTTGGCTGTGTGCAGGGATACGAAGTATTTATTTTTGCTTTTTTTGCATTGGAGACGCAAATACTTTATATTCTAAAGAAAAAAGCAGCTCTTATCTCGGTGGGAGATAAGAGGTACATATTTATAGGTACACCAAACCATGACTTAATACGCTTCATATGGAGCGTAGTTCTCCTCTGAGATTTGAACAATGAAGATATGTTTCTTGGTGTCTATAGATAGTTCAAAAAATTTAGTGTGAATAAAAGCAATTAATTGCTGACACTATTATTTCGCTGGTGGGTCCAATGTTTTGGACAAGAAAAATCCGTGTGTAACGGGAAAAAATTTAGCTGTCATTTAATGCCAAGGAAGTGACCTCACGAAGTGATGACGGGACCAGTGTAACTTTTTGGAAATTATCCAGGATTTCTAACGACGCATTCATATTGTGATAGCTTCTCGGGAAATTCTCTCCCTAGAGATCTAATTTCAATTTGAATCATGCCCCAACGAAAGATTCAGTGCCAATGTCTCATTTCTTCCGTGTTACTGATAGTGTCATTCCATATCCAAGGTACAGTTTACCGGCTTTTTGTGATGACTAATTTTTGTAGTAAAATACAAGTTTATTTCAATAATTAATAATTTCTCTGTCATCAGAAATATTTGTAAAAATTAACTACTTTCATTGCTCATTGAAAAGGATTCATTTGGCATTTGTATATTTATTATGAAAGGGGAAAAACGTTTAATTTCACCTTTTTTCCGTGTTCCGGCTGATTAATATTAATATTAAACTTATTATTATTCCACAGAGGTTTTGTGTCACCCGAATAATCTACCCGGGATGAGGCACGAAATTTTGCAGGTGAGAAAAAAAGACTATATACGAGTTATATTTTATGGTAGGTATAGTTGTTTCAGTTATTTATTATTATTATTATATTTATAATTATATTATATTATTATTATATTATATAATATTTATTATTATTATTATAGCTATGTGTACTTCTTTATTGCAATAGGAATTGGGAACCCCCGTGTTTTCTACATCTTCGAATGTGATAGAGAATTCCGTCAAGGATGCCGGCACAGTTCAGAGAGGAGAGCCATTCACACTGACATGTGAGAGTGATCAACCGATCAAATTAAAGCTTAAGGATGTGAGAATACTTATGAATACTTTTCATTTATTTTTCACATTTTATTTGACTTTCTAAAACAACTGCAAAACAACCAAATAAGACTATATTTTCGTATTTCCAAACTATTCCAAAGGCGATTTTCGTATTTCCAATTTTCCCTATTTTATTTGTAGAGGGACATAAAAGTGCATGCAAGGAAAGCCTCTGGCTCATTCCAGGAATATGTGTCCATTGCCAACACAACAAGGGGGGAAGTTATGTACTTCGAGTGTTGCCTCTTTGACCTTGGAACGTTCGATGCCAATTGCCAATATTTTGACCTGTACGTAAAAGGTAAAAAGGTTTTTGAGTACGTAATTTAAGTCCAAGTTTTGTACCTACACAATTCGTAATAATGCGCAAATGCGGTCTGGAGAAATTGGAAGTGCTTGGTATCAACGGAGGAATAATTCCCGAACTTGTGGTTAAATCCTTTGCGGAGTATAAGATATACCTAGAAACATATTAATATCCTGTGACGATAAAGACAACCACAGGAAGTAATAATTATATTTTGGAACGCCGTGGATGAGTTGGAAAACGATTTCAGCCATCTGCCGCGGTTGTGGATGTGAATTCCATGTCAATAACCAGGAGTTTAACATAATAAATGAGATAATTAATACATTATTAATAATTAAAATATTATGCACAATGTTTGCATATTCCCACTGTAAAATGGATGTACATATGTCGATTAAAGTTTTATATCTAATGAAATGTTATCTTTGAAGTAGGATTAGTAATTAGTAATTATACTTACATTTTATCTAGAAAAACTGGAGGCAATTCCAAGAATCAAGATTCCGCCAGTAGCACAAGGTGATATGGCCGAACTTCACTGTGACCTTGATCCTTTGCACTACACAAATTTCCTCTCCTATCAAATTCACTTCCTGTGGACTTCTCCAAACGTAAAAGAAGCTTTATAATGTAATAAAAATTCTCGACATTACAAGTAATAAAACTTCAATTTTTTTTTAATCAGATCCTTTTTTTATAATCTTCTTTAGGGAACCGTAACGGAGTGCGAATCACGCAATCGGCAATTCACGGACAAAAAGCGTTCTTGCAATTTCACTATTTCAAATGCTACCAAAGCCCATGAGGGTGAATATGCCTGTACGATGACGTCCTTTAATTTCACGGCCGTCACCCGTCAAAATCTCACCGTCTACGGTAAAGTAAAGCTTGTTAAATGGCGTAGAATTTTTTTTTTTGGCTGGGATATTTATTGACATTTGTTTGATCTCAGAGCACCCCAAACTAATTGTGAAGGCCTTAAACAACAGCAAAACTGAATACGTGAATGCAACTGCTCGATGGGATGTCCTCATCCAGAGCATTCCTGATGTGTCCGACTACAGTTTGGTCAAGATGGTGGACCACAATGAACTTCCGGTGAATAAGACCAGATTCGATGTCACATTTAATGACACCTCCGTGCCTGGAAAAAGGGAATACGTCATCACAATATATAATGTCACGTACTCGGACAGCGGCAATTATGCCTTTGCATTGTCCAACGGGATTTCCCGGGAAATAATTGATCTCAAATTGGTCGTCACAGGTGGATCCATTAACCATTCGTTGACCATGAATTTAGTCTATAGCACACGAATTTACTAATTTATTTTTGGTTCTTTTTCTTGCAGACCAACCGGTCGTAGAAGTTTCAGATAAAGCTTCAGGTAAGAACATTAATAAAAAAGCACGTTGTACCTAGAAGTAAATAAAATTTTCTAATTCATTATGTCATTTCATTTATTATGTATTTTTTGGGAATAGTTACCATGTGGTCCAGCGCGATTGTACTGGTCCTTATGAGCGCTATCATTGCCTCCATATTTGTCTGTCATGGCAAGTACAAAAATGTAGGTGTCATAATGGTTTTTTCTCACTTTTTTAATGAATAAGAAATTATGCACTGTGGCAGTGAAATTATGTGTAAAAAATATTGCAATTTATACATGTTCCTAATGATTTTTCTTCCAGAAATCTATGTACTTCAAAGGTTTAGAAAAACAATACCGGCACTGGATTTATTTTGGGGAGTTAAAGTTGGAAAAAGGTACAAATTATGTGCTTACATGTAAATACTATTTAATCCGTTAAACTTAAATTTTGTGGTAATAAGCCTTATGCAAACAACTTATGTATAAACATGGAAGTAAATATACTAAAATGAATAAAAATTTCGGCAGTTATCAACCAAGGCAATTTTGGAGTCGTGTCCGAACAAATTGCCAAAGGCCTCCTGCCCCACGAGCGATCCGATAAATTCCTTCCACTTGTCAAGCAACTCATTAAATCCAAAATTGATGGGACGGAAATCCGGGTTGCTGTCAAGAGTGCGAAGACGTCGGGATGTGGGAATGCCAAAGATCTTTTGGATAAGGAATTTAAAACGTATGCAAGGAAGAAATTGAACCATCCCAATATCGTCTCTTTCTATGGAGTTTCCATTAAAAACGGTAAGCAAGACATGACTTTTGATGGTAAAATAGTCATTTCATTTAATTTGAAATAATAATCAGTTAATACAACCTCACTACAGATTATCCTGAGCTCATCCTGGAATACTGCGAACTTAGTCTCCTGACATGCCTTCAACATTGCGATGTAATGGTAACTCCTCTCCCTCCTGGATATTCCTTACTGAAAAATAATACTCCACGTGTTGACAGTACAAACAATGTCGATGTTCCCAATTTTGCCTCGGAGCCCAAACATTTGGTGGATTATGCCCGGCAAATTGCTGCCGGTATGGCTTACTTGGCAAGCATGAGAGTAAGTAATTACATGACTCGTTTCTGGGGTTAAAAATGTATATTGTTGTATTAAACCTATGTAATCAGTCAAAGTACATTTTGTATGCATATAGGTATACTGTAATTTTCATGTACACATGTGTTTAGGTACTTTTTATATTTGGTTTGAAAATTTAGAAATTTCACCAGATTCTCCTTTTTCCTAGGTTATCCATGCCGATTTAGCGGCCAGGAACGTGGTGATAAAGGTGCTAAGAGAAGACGGAAATGTCCGGTTTATCCCTAAGCTCTGCGACTTCGGCGTAGCCCACCAATCTGTCCGATATCATGATTCGTACCAATACAAAATTCTGGAAGGAGTGAGTGTCTAATTCGTTGTGACTATGATACCAATTAGGTTTTTGGAATTACAAAATTGTCATATGTTTTTTGCATTTATTGCTAGTCAGAATGGCTTCGAAACAGCTTTGTACGAAAGCAAAGTAAAAACCACAGAAGTACAATGTTTCAAGTAAAACCACTATTTGTTCGTGTAAATTGATTTTTTTTGAGTTGAGAAAACAATTACATGCACGCCAATATTATAGACAGCTGAGCCTTTGAAAATTATTTAAAATCTCAATTTCTAACCAATTTCGGAACTTTGTGTGAATAATTGGTATAATAATTAATTTAATAACAATTTATATAATAATTAATTAATATAATTGTCTTATACAACAGTGAGTCAAGGGAGAATTGAATTGGCTTAAAAATTATAAAATCAAGTCCTCGCCAAAACTTATGTGGACATATGTGGATGCGTGATTTAATAGGCTTCTGGTAATTGACTAATAAATATTCTCCCAATGTTCACAGACAATAGTTGCTCCGGTCAACATCATGCCTCCGGAAGTTTTCAGTGGGATACTCCAGTCTTCCCAATCGGATGTCTGGAGCTTTGGGATGCTTTTGTGGGAAATGTTTTTCCTGGGATTCAGAGAACCCTTTCAAAGTGCGTGTTTTTATCGTATTTATCATGCCTTTGTCCTGAGAATACATATTCATAGTATTCAATTGAGAATACATATTCTTCAATTCTTCTACAGCCAATTCCTTAAAATTATGAAGAATTTTCTGGAGATAACTTAACAGTTTTGATGCCCATGTAACTGTAATGGGTTGATGGAAAAGTATTACAAATGATTTGAAATGAATATTTTTCAACCCTTTCAGATCTGTCGGAGACCCAAATTTACCAAATAATTAACAGTGAACGGCCAGACTTATTAGAGCGTCCGCCCCTCGCCCCAAATCACATTTGGCAACTCATGCAATCCTGCTGGAGTCGCCTTCCGGAGAACAGACCAACTTTTGACCAGATTGTTCAAGTATTGAGTCAAGATGAAAATTCCCCCGTATTATTAAACAATAACGTGAGTTATAGTAGAATTCGGGTGGTGACTTATTGCTATATCAGAAACCCATGAACAGAATCCTATGTTCCTGCCACGTTTGACCATAATTTGTAAACGCTCATTCTGACGACCTGTTTTTTTTTGTCACAGATTCGTACACAAGGATCGGACAACACGGTCATTCAAAACTTGAGATACGTTGTTTTTCGAACTACGGACAATCAACAACGTTTATAGCATCTCCTTGTCCAGCCGCCCAACCATACCAGTTACCAGTAAATATTGAATGGAGTTGTTTATTTATTTTATTGTTGTAAAGCATATGAATTAACCGAAGTCATTTTTGCATTAATGGCATTGCACATAAAATCATTCATTAATACACATATTTATCATGCTGAGAAATGCCACGTTTATCAACGATGCGGAGGACTGAGAAAGAACTGTTAGTGGTAGTAATTATTAAATAATTTCAGAAATTTTATATGCCAATGCCAACCTGCCATTATATCTGTAATTGTACTCACGTGGGTATGTAAATAGTACCTAAATATATACAGTTGCATTTTAGCCACAGTCTCTTTCATCATGAAAATTAATAAAGTAAAAAATGATTTATATGTATATAGACATGGAAATACTGAAATCCTACCTGCGTGTAATGACCAAATGTAAATTAACGAACATGTAGCATACTTTAAAGTACAATTATTAAGTACATTACCTACAAGTACAATGAATCATCTACATCCGGAATTCTTAATGACATGGCAACCCGCCAGGGGACTAATAATTCTTCGTAACGTTTCTAGCGCCGTAATCGATAGAATTGTTCACGTTCTTCCACAACACAATTACACAAATTATCTAAATGATAGGATTTCTCTATTTTGTATATATAGCAAATATTACATGGATAATATATGTATAATTAAAATTAGTAATTATAGTAAATCTGTCAGTGACCTATGTTAATTTAATTTGTCTGTATTTATCGGTACATGGTGGGAAATTCCCAGCACTCTACTGGGGACTAATGTAGACTGACGAACTTTCATCAAAGTCTTTCATAAATATGCATTAAGGACCTGTCACGTGGCCATTGGTCATCTTTAAACAACTGCATTCAGTTCTTGGGATTGGATCACAGATACAATGAACCCTTCAATTTTGACCGGAAGTTATATCAAAGGAAAACCCTGCTTTGTATCACCTGGACAAAGATCAAAGTGGTGATCACACTATGATCCTTCTGATCTCGGGCATACGTCCAGTCAAGAACGTCTTTTGTCCTGCTGATTGAGTTTTGGAATATTGTTTCCTAAAGTCAATGGTTTATCAGGCACTGCCTGCGGATTAGGGATGGCTTACGCCCAGTATGGTAATTTTGCTACCACGTAAAGATGTAAACAAACTGTCGTGCATAATAGCAGTTTCGACTAAAGAAGCGCAATCTTTTTTTTTTTTATTGCATCCATCATTTAGATTGCTGGAATTCTGTGATTCGTATTAATCCAATACTAACAAGATATATGAAACATTGATCCGGATAATTGGACCACACGGATGAAGTGGAATCACCTATGGTTGCCAGTACTCCATAAAATTGACGTGGGGACCACAAGTGATCATGTGTGGTATATTTGTGAGTCCACAATTCCGCATAAGAATATGCATTTGCATAATACCATGCCATAGTATTTGTATTAGCGGTCATAAATGTTTAATTACAAATTACAATACTTAATTAGTAATTCGAGGGCGTATGTCCACTTTTTCATGCAGACTTAACTTAACTCAAAAGTGATCATTGCTATTAGTATTATTATTTGCAATTCCTATTATTTATTTATAGACCTTTATAGCTTGATCCGATGAGGAATGAGCACTTCTTGAATAATAAGTAAAGGCTGTGTATAAAGAAAAGTGTCCACAACCGTTAAATAAATACTGGACAGTGCGTTCCACATAAAGCACCAGAAGCATTTCGTCGTTAAGTGTCAAAACTGAATATCGCACATAAAGATTCTATATGATGTGATCAGTTTTGATTTTTGATACTTCAATACGATTTACTGGTAGCTATTGGCTTTAATGTCATATTCTTTTATTGGGCATGTCCTTTCATCCCTTCAGAAGTCAAAGTCAAGTTCGGGACATAAAAAGCAGGAGATCATCATCGAGGAAGTCGTCATGTATGATGATCCGAACGACCCGAGAAACCCAGAGAACCAGGGCGCCGGTGGTGGGGGCGGGGGTGGA
>JAQGBT010003289.1:0-20142 GCA_034698585.1 Disparrhopalites patrizii | reverse complement strand
TTTTAGAGTGCGTCAGGAATCTTGGACAAGCTTAAACCGGGAGAATTAGCTGGTGATAATTTAACTCCTGACTTCCACCCGGATTTACTATCAGCCTTGTCTGCATTATTGCTAGCACAGGCACAAGAAATGTTTGTGACCAAAGCCATTCGAGATAAAATGAAAGATGGGATTGTTGCTAAATTGTGTATTCAAACGGAAGGACTTTTTGAGGATGTGTTATTGAAAATGACGAAAGACACGGTGAAGTATAACTGGGATAGAAGCTGGTTACAAAATGTAAGTTCAGCATTGCAATATAAAGATTACTGCTGCTGTTTGACGACTTGCGATGGTATGGACTGATCATGAATTTAAAAGTTAATCTTGATTTTACATTTTCAACAGGTTAAAGGCAAAAAGATTGCGTACCTTGGTCTAGCAAATTATTTTCAAAGTAAAGTTTGTGGAGAGAAGAAAATGGTTGGAGAACAGATAAGCCGTCTTAACACGGCTGTGGAGAACATTAAAACCGGGCAAGATAAAACTGGGAGTACTAATTTCCTATCGTACTTTATGAGCGAGGCTAAGAGATTCTTAGTAGAGGCCACTAAAGACAATGACTTCATTTATCACGAAGTTGTTCCGCCCTATGCGAAACTTCCTGGTATTCCTAAAGTTGCATCTGCCAAGCTTGCCAAAGTTACCCCCGTGCCTGAAAAATTTGATCTAGAATTTAGGAACCCGTAAGTTCATTTTCATTTACCGGTTTTTGCTTGTGTGTCATCATTCATTCATATGTATTATTGCATATAGTTATTTTTGAAACTTTGAAAGTGTTTCTTGTATTGTGGTGTGTTGCTTCTTTAATGAACAATTTGATACCGTTGAACAGATTTGATGGATTGAAACCAGTTCAAGCTGTAGCTCCAACACCAGCCCCAGCCCCAGAGCCCATTCCAGAACCTGTTGTTGAAACGGCGAAGGAGGTGACTCCAGCAACTCCAGTGGCTCCACCGAGAAAGAAAAAGGCTGATGAGAACGGAAAGGGCGACTCTTCGGACTCAAGATCTGAATCTCCGGCTGCCGTAAACGAACCAACTGTGACTCAACAACAACAACCACAACAAGCTAGAGCTCTTACTTGGAAGCAACTTTTAAACGATTCATGGACGTTAGCAAAACCTTATCTGGAAGATATAGTGTACGGCAAAAAGTAACTTGGTGTTGAAACCAAAACTGACTTTCTTAAATCGAAAACTATTATGTTTTTCCTTGTCGAATTTCTGTTTTTCTCGTTGGGCTATGTTTACGTTTCAATCGTATTCGTTATTCAGATAATAGATATAGTACATGTAAGTGTATTCTTTAAATTACTTTATATTCGCTTATCGTGGCAAGTAATTCTTATTCATACGAAATTTAGATATGTTTCTCGTTGCATTCAGGCGTGCTCATTATGAGTCATCTCTGATGCAGGATAATTTTGTAGTGGTAGTTGATAAATACTAAGATTAATGTTAAGAGTATTAAGATTATGTTTGTTCGTTACATCATCACTTACTTTATAAGCTACTTCTTTGACTGCCCGAAGATTTTCTGAACTCACCGCTCACGCAGTTGCAACTGTAGTTTGGAAGTTTGCAGTGATGTGAGACGTGAGTAATAATTACTTAAGGCGAAGTGTGAGTCAGCACAGTATAATATTTTGTTTCTTACTCCTGCAAAATTCATGAAATACTGTTTATATTCTTGTTATAATTAAGAAAAATTAATTAATCACAGTCGTCCACGAGATGTCTTGATATTACCTATGTGTAATACTTAAAATGCATTGTCATTACCTACATGTGCCCGATTTTGTATCTAGTTAGCCATAGAATACTTAAATTAAAAGATCGACTTGATGAAAATTGCAGCTGGGGGAAACAATTATGTGTAATAACATGTTGGGGGATTTTCTAATGGTGAATGGTAGTACGTGAGGCAGTTAAATGTCTTCCGTCGGGGATAAGACTATGGCTATATACCTAATTAATACAGCTATTTTGAATACAGCCATCCAGTCCAGCGCTGTACCTTATAGTAACAGTAACATGTATTAGATTCTCAACAAAGTGAGATTTAGATGTGACAAGTGACTCATTCGAAGCTGAAAGAATACATGTATAAGGGGAATCTGACTTAAAATTGTAAAAATTCAAGAGCCTATACTGATTCAAGAGCAGCAACAGTATCAGACATTCAATAATCTGTGTATATCCTAGAATTGTAAATACGTGATATTGTAAAGCTGACCTGAACGATATTTTAATTGCATTTGTAACATATTCGGAAGCCAAACGAATCATTGTTAAAAAATACCTGTTTCTGCCTCAAACTATTGGCGGAGAGCGAAAAGAAACGTGATAGTAAATAAATCGTTCGCACTCAACTACATTCCCGCCTATCTCGATTAATTTTGATTAATTAATCTCGATTTTTTAAATCTTTCCATATTTTAAATCGTACATTACGCACCATTAATTATTATTATTAATATTATGCTTAAATAGAGACGAAAAGACACATTGTTCTTCATAATTTATTTACCACGTTTTTTCAACAGTTTCAAATACAAAGTTTAAGTGTGTAGAATTTAGAGAAACAGCCGGGATACATATGACAAAATAATACCTAGCACAAATTCAATTTTCCGAAAATATATAGGTTTTTGTTACAGCCAACAAAAGAGTGAGTACAAAGAAGAATGGATACCGGAATACAAGAAACACAACAATCACTCCAAACGACAATTTAAAATATCTAAACAGAGCTAAAATAATTTTTTTTACAGTAAAAGTATCACAAGATACGAAGAGTTTGGCAGTCTGTTATTATAAAAAAAACTCTTAGCGGTTACTAATATATTTTTGTTTATTTACAAAACTAAATTTAATATTCGCACTTTGGCACTACATTCATTTGGATGCAATCATACATATTTTTACAGTTTCAATATTTACCTATCTACTACAAATTAGCAAAATTATTAGTGTGGTTAAATTAAGAAGGTTTAAAAAAATACCACTACAATTTTAGACATTTCCCTATTTTACGTAACAAAACTGGACTTAAAGTATACCAAACATAATTTTTTACTCCCCAAACACATAAAAAACGTTTACCGGCCACAACAAAGGGAAAATTAATTATATAATTACTAATATACATACAAACATATAGATAAACCTATTAAATCTGTCCATCAACCTCAATTAAACTCTTGTCCGCCAAATTTTTCATTTTCTAAATCAGCAACAAGTATAACAAAACTGTTTAGAATTTCCATAAAATATTTTTTTTGTACACCCAGAAATCCAGATAATTTTTACCAAATAATTACAATTAAGTGATTAATGACTGGAAATCAGGCAAAGGGGGAATTACCTTATTGTGGTAAGTGCACATTTCTTTGGATTATACATTATTTATATTTAAAAAAAAAAATGGCCCAGCCTTCATCCTCAAAATAATGATGAAGATGATGATTTTTTTACAAGCTCTTAAAAACAAAACATAATACACCTTAATTGATTTATTTAATTAATAAAAAATATTAATTTAATTAAGGCATATCCTTTTTTTAGTACTGTCTCCCCACGTATTTAAAATCCCTAGCCGCGTCAAAGCCCGTGACCCCAGCGTTGTAGTGGATGACCCTTCGGATGCCAAAGGGATCCACGTAGCCGAAGCTACCCAGGCGGGAGCCGTCCCGATCCGTCTCTTCCTTGTGGTATTGGTGGGGGATCTTGTAGATGAAGCCCGTGGGCTTTCGAAGAGGCGTGGCGTAGGTCCCGAACACATCGCCGTTCCCAGAACGTTCGCCGACTGGAACTGAATTTAAATCAATTAATTAGGACTTAAATTCGCCGAAATTGCTGAATTTAAATAAATTCTTCAATCGCCGAAATTGCTTAATTCAAAGTAATTAATTAGGATTTCAATTGCCGAAATTTCTGAATTGAAATAAATTGATTAGGATTTCAATCACCGAAATTGCTGAATTTAAATAATTAAATAAATTAGGATTTAAAACGCCGAAATTCTTGAATTTAAATAAATTAACAATTAGGATTTAAATGACCGAAATTCCTGAATTTAATTTAATTAATTAGGATTTAAATGACCGAAATTCCTGAATTTAATTTAATTAATTAGGATTTAGATCGCCGAACTTCCTGAATTTAACGTAAATTGTTGAAATTAGCCTTGTTCTCTCGAATAAAATGTGTTTGAAAAGTTCCTGGTGGAAAATTTTGGCCAGCTTATCCAGAAGTTCGCTACACCAGAAGTTCACCAGAAGTAAAGCCGAAGAAGTTTGTCTAACCAGAAAGAAAGCTAGATCGTATAACTAGACGTTCGTCTAACAAGAAATTATGTCTGTGCGCCTAACCAGAAGTACGCCAAAAGCGTCTCCAGAAGTTCGCCAAAAGTGTTTCCAGCAGTTTGTGTTTAACCAAGAGTTCGCCTAACCAGAATTTTTCTTAACAAACATTTTGCTTTATCACAAGTCGCTTAACAATAATTTTGCTTCACCAAAAATTTCATTGTCACAAGTCGCCTAATCGGAATTTTTCCTAGCCAGTTTGCATTATCAGAAGTTCGCCTAACCAGAAGTTCACTGAATCAGAATTTTTTTTAACCAGAAGTTCCCGAGTCAGAATTTATTTTAATCAGAAGTTCACCGAATCAGAATTGTTTTAACCAAAAGTTTGCCGTATCAGAAGTTCACCTGATCCGATTTTTGCTTAACCAGAAGTTCACCTAATCAGAATTTTGCTTAACCACAAGTTCACCTAATCAGAATTTTGCTTAACCAGAAGTTTACCGTATCAGAAGTTCGCCTGACCAGATTTTTGCTTAACCAGAAGTTCACCTAATCAGAATTTTTGTAACCAGAAGTTCGCCTAACCAGAATTTTGCTTCACCAAAAGTTTGCATTATCACAAGTCGCCTAATCAGAATTTTGCTTAGCCAGAAGTTTACATTATCAGAAGTTTGCCTTAGCAGAAGTTTGTCAAATGCGTCTCCAGAAGTTTGTTTAACCAAAATTTCGCCTAACCAGAAGTTCAAGTAATCAGAATTTTTTAAAACCAGAAAGAAGTTCACCTAATCAGAATTTTTTTAAACCAGAAGTTCACTTAATCAGAATTATTTTTAACCAGAAGTTTGTCGTATCAGAAGTTCGCCTAACCAGAATTTGCTTAACCAGAAGTTCACCTAACCAGAAGTTTGCTACACCTACATACCTTTGACAATCCGGGCAGCGACTGGCCTGCGAAGCCTCAACCGTCCAGGTCCAACATAAGTGGCGACATAAGTCCCATTCCTGGGTTGACCTGGACTGTAATTGGCGGACTTAGTAGGCCTCCTGGCCCAGAAGGGTCCATCCAGAGCCTTGGGTCCTGAGATTGGCTTGGGATGGTCATGCACCAAAGGAATGTTGGAGGAGGCCCCATCGGATTCCGTGGAGGTCTCCGTGAAGGGCTTCTCGCTCGTCGTCCGGATCGTGGCCTCAAAGATACTTGGGACCTTCGTGACGACCTTGGTGGAGTGCTTGGCCGGGACATAGATCTTCTTCGTCTCCGTCGCCTCCACGGAATTGGAGCCCACGAACTCCATGTGAGTCTTGACGATCCGGTAGCCCTTCCCATCCGCGATGTAGTCCGTCATGCGGAGGAAGCCCGTGGGGTCCACCCAGCCGTAGGAGCCGATCACCGTCCCATCGTCCAGGCGCTTCTCTCTCCGGTACTGACCGTTGTACGTCTGGAAGCGGAAGGAGCGCTCCGGACCCTCGTCCGTCTGGATGTGGTACTGCGTCGGCGTGCTCTTCCATCCTGAGAGGGATCCTTCTGTCAAACCTAGGACCTGAACACAACAAACAATAAAGAGACATAAGTCATTTTCCTCAATGGATTCTATAACATTTCAAAGGGTTAAATCAGAACAAATAACGTCGTCACATTATAATTCAAAGCCTTCAATCCTTATAGATTGATGATTTTTATTCTCTCTCTCTCTCTCTTTCTATTTTTCTTTCTCTTTCCATTTGTTTTTTTTCTCTATTTTCCCCTTTGCGTCTACATATTCTCTGTTTCTCTCCAGTTTTTGGCACTTGTTCTTTGATTTTTTCAATTTTCCGTCTGTTTTCCTCTCTTTCTGTGTTTCTGTTTCTTCTGGTTTCTCTCTATTCCCTTTTCTCTTTGTTTTGTGTCTTTTTCTAACGATTTCCCCCTTATCTCTTTGTTTTTCACGTTATTTCTCTCTGTTTTCCTCTCTTTCTGATATTTTTTCTCCGTTTTTGTTTTGCTTTCTGTTTTTTCTGATATTTTTTCTCCGTTTTTGTTTTGCTTTCTGTTTTTTCTGATATTTTTTCTCCGTTTTTGTTTTGCATTCTGTTTTTTCTGATATTTTTTCTCTTTTTCTGTATTTCTCTCTCTCCTCTCTCTGTGTATTTCTCTCTCTCTCTCCCTCCTCTCTCTCTTTGTATTTCTCTTTTTCTGTTCCTCTCTGTATGTCTCTTTCTCTCTGTCAAAAATCTGTAATTACAGGTGAAAAGACCACGTCCCCCCAAAAATAATTTTATAACTCATATTCACTACCATACACATAATATTATAAGGATTTTCTTCAAAAACTTCATTCACACCTCTCGACACCATATTTGACATTAGATGTACAGGGTGTACACACGAGGCCGTTAATTAGCGGACATTGTGAGTGATTTAGGTCTCTTGCAAGCTGTCAAGCTCAATATTTTCAATGACAGGGAGGAGGTTCCCCTGTAATAATTTTTCCCCCTTCAAAAAGATTTTTTCAGTATAATATCATCTTCTCTCCTTTAAAAGTCCTTAGCCACAGGTTGTTCATCAAAAGAAGACAAAATGGGGGAAATTGTGGCTCAATGTAGCACTTCGAGAATGCTTCAGCAACAATGGGAATGTATGGCTTTTATTTTTGTTTTTAGTACCCCAAAAATGGGGAGGAAATTTTCCCTGAAGTAAAGGAGATTTAAAGAGAATTTCAGAGAAATATAATTTAAAGAAATTAATTACAAAAGTCTGGTAGACATCCAAATTGATTTTTTTTAGATTTTTCTCATTGCAGTGCCAGGAATAAGACATAAATTTAATTGCTCTGACACGGAGCATCCTCACATTTAGGAAGGAACCATGCTTTAGATTTTGATAAAAAAATTTAGGAGGGAAATTGAATGCAATAAAAAGAAACTTTTGACACGCCACGATTTACGGGCTTTAAAATGTGCAATTTCTTTTTTATTTTATTTTCCTTTTTTTTTTTGCCTCTAAAGGATAATCATGGCACGCTTCTTCCCAGAAGGAGAAAGGGATGCCCCTAAAAAATTATGGTGGTTGAATTGTTTTTTAAAAAAATTATAATTCAAAAAACAATCGCATTTCCTTCAAAAATAAAAAATAAGTACTTT
Source organism: Disparrhopalites patrizii (assembly GCA_034698585.1). Lineage (NCBI taxonomy): Eukaryota > Metazoa > Arthropoda > Collembola > Symphypleona > Sminthuridae > Disparrhopalites > Disparrhopalites patrizii. Next base: position 12,674 of record JAQGBT010003289.1, on the reverse strand, counting down.
CTTCCGGCTGATCAACACTGATTCAGAGGGCGATGAACATGATGATTATCTAATAAAACATTATTGGATGGCTCTATAGGCAAAGGGTTGAGCAGTGCTCATCAATTACGGGCATTTCCAATATAATGCGAATATAACTATCCCAATTCTGCCGGTATCGTTTTTTAAGGGGGAAATCGTGGTGAGGGAATGCGTTTTTAACCATAGTTATAAAGCTACCAAAAATGCGTAATGGTGTGTGTCCATTCATCATTTTTTTCTTGGGGGTAATGTAATTTCTTTTCTTTTTTGCTTCAAATGCACAATTTTTTTTGTTTTGGTGTCTTTTAGCCAGCCTTTACTGTCAGAGAGTGTGAGGGGATTTTGATAGAGAGATATTCGCATGATGGCGTGGATGGGCAAGGTGAAGCTGGGCTTCTCTTTTTACGCTCCTTCAAAGTGAAACAAGTCACGTTTTTAGCTGTATCTTTTTCTGCATCTATTTCTTTTTTCTCCTTGCCTCCCTATGTCTCGCTTGTTTCTTTTCTCTTTCTTCGCCTTCTTTTATCTCACTTTCCTCTCTTTCTCTCGCTTTTCTCTCTCTTCCCCGTCTTTTGTCTCCCTCTTTTCGCTCACTTTCTCTCGCATTTCTCTCTCTCTCTCTCTCTCTTCTTTATTTACTGTCTTTTCTCTCTCTTCGTTATTTACTGTCTTTTCTCTGTCTCTTTTCGCTCTCTTTTTTCTCGTTTTTCTCTCTCTTCCCTTTTGTCACTCTTTTCCTTCCATTTTCTCTCTCTTTGCTTCGTTTTCTCTCATTTTTCTATCTCTCTTTACTTTCTTGTCTCTCTCTTTTCTGTCGTTTTTCTCTCTCTCCTGACCCTATTTTCTACATCTCTCTTTATTCTCTCTTTTCTCTCGCTTGTCTCTCTCCTTACTGCTTTTTCTCTTGCTTTTCTCTCTCTTTACTGTTTTTTCTCTCGATTTTCTCTCTCGTTACTGTTTTTTCTCTCGCCTTTCTCTTTCTCTTCGCTGTCTTTTATCTCTTTCTCTCCATTATCTCTCTCTCTCTCTCTGCTTTCCTTATTTACTCGTTCTCGCTTTTCTCTTGCTTTTCTCCTGCATCTATCTCTTTGTCTCTGCTTCCTATGTATTTTTCGTTTGTATTTCATGTTTCTACTCCTTTTCTTGTCCCTTTCTTTCACTTTGGTTCTCTCTCTCCTTTCATCATTTCTCTATTTTGGGCTTTCTCTTTCCGATTTTTACTAATTTTTTCTTCATTTCAGTCCCTTTTTCTTCTTCCTTAAATTGTGTATCGCTTTGTCTCTTTACTTCTCCATTATTGCTATTTCAAACGACCTGCTTTGCTCCATCTCTGTTTAGTTCTACAGATTGTATTTTCTGTACGATTTTCTCTTCCTTTTCTCCTCGTTTTAATTCTCCGGTAATTCTGTATTTTCTCCTTGTGGCTGTATGTAAATGCCTATTTCTCCACTGTTGCATCGTTCTCTTGTTTATTCTCTTTCTTTGGTCTTTTGTCTCTGATTTCTTTGCCTCTATCTCTCTCCCTCTCTCTTTCTCGGTCCCTGTCTGTCTCTATACTTACGTCAATTTGCCAGTGTTGATGCTTGTTAAAAGTTCCGGCAAACACCAAATAGCCATATGTTAATGTGTGTGCTAACAACAATAATAAAATCCCATAAATTACTTCCCTCTTCAAATGGATCATTAAAACATGGAACATTATGATTACGAAGGGCTCCCTTCACAAATTAATACGAAAATATTCTCTCAAGGGAAATTCTATCGCGAAACGGAAAGTTAAAAAAAAAAATCCGTGAATCCTTCACATTTTCGAGTGGGAATTGACCAAAATTTGTCCAAATCAATCCTGATCACGAACATCTTTCATTCTTCTTGACTTGACAAAATAATTCAGTATCCCCGGTAATTATTGGGTATATAATCATGCATTGTAAACAATATTTACCGTCATTAACAAATCAAAGAATTTAATTTAAAAGACATTCCATCTACATTAGAAGAGTACGTGCGTGTATAAGGTCACCCAGAATGAGAATGAAATGTCTTAAAATAATATTCAAATATATATCTTCAAGTATACTTGAAGAAAGGATAATGATACACTTGATTGCCACATTGTTAATGAATGAAATCCAAGGAGCTTCACCTTCAGTCAATTGTTGGAGATTTTTTTCCCTTCATGTAACACAATGCACCTGACGATAGACAGTGTACACTCACTTTTAATTAAACATTTTTCCCCCAAAAAAATACATTCGTCACGGATGTACTGAAGATATCCCGTTATATGGCCCATTGTCGCATGTTTCCCCAATTTACCATCAACAATCGCAAATGCCTATAGTACTTATATATATAGTATGTACATACATACTATATTGGTATAGGTAATTATAATTTCCCAATTTTGCACAATTCCGTTTTGTCCGTTAATTTTATTTAAATAATTGTTGCATAATCAACGGTTACACACAAAACAGCATGTTCTTGGTTTTTTCCACACATTTTTTTGTGTTTTCATCTGTCTTCGAGAATAAATGTGAGGTCTGTCTCTGTACCTGACCTCTCAGGAAATGGGCATTGTTATAAAGCCGTAAACAATTGCTTATTCTTTTCGAGGTTTACCTATAATTATGTAAGCCTATAGGTATGTTACATACATATATAGATATATAGGCATATTGATTTAGCAAATAAAGAATGGTTAATGGATATTGACAATTAATTTTTTCTTTCATCGGATCATCGCATGTTCACACAAATTGAACAAGGTTAATCTGGACGAATTTACTTTTTGGGATTTTTCTAAGTCTTTCAAGTGTCTCTCTCTCACTCTCTTTTTATTTTTCTCTCTGTCTCTCTTCCTATTTCTCTCACTCATCTTTTTCTCTCTTTCCCTTTTATTTTTCTCTCTCATTTTCTCTTTGTATTCTCTCGTTCTCTGTTGATTTTTCTCTTTCCATCTTTCTTATTTTTTTTCTCTCTTTCGTTCTTATTTTTTTGTCTATTTCTTTCTTTTTCTCTCTCTTTCTTTCCTTTTTTTCTCTCTCTCTTTCTTTCTTATTTTTTCCCCTGTTTCTTTCTTTCTTTCTTATTTCTCGTTCTCTATTTATTTTTTAGTTTTCTCGCTCTCACTTTTTCTATTGTTTTCTCTTTCTCCTGGTATGCTCTCGTTTTCTGTTGACTTCTCTCTCTTTCGTTCTTGCTTTCTCTCTCTCTCTGTTTTTTATCTATCTGTTTCTCTCTGGTTTTTCTATCTTTCTCTGTTTTTTTTCTCTCTCTTTCTATCTTTGTGTTTTTTCTCTCTCTGTCTATTTCTCTCTTTGTGTTTTTTCTCTCTGTTTTTTTCTCTCCCTCTTTCTGTTTCTCTTGTTCCACTCTCTCTCCTCGCTTGTTTCTCTCTTTCTATCTGTCTGTCTCGGGCAGTGAATTAAGCTCTCCGTGTCGTTTTTTTCTCATCCTCTGTTACAATTTTTCGCTCTCGTTCTCTTTTACTCTTCTCTCTCTCTCTCTCTCTCTCTCTGCCCTTATATTATTTCCCTTTCTCTCTCTGTCTGTCTCTCTCTCTGTAACATCCAATGTACCTGGACGGATCAATAAACATCATATAAAATTATGTAAATTCAGCAAATGTTCTTTTTTCTCCCAATATGATTAATCATCGTCAAACTCAGTATGTAAAAAAAAAAAATTCGAAACAATTTCTGACTAGAAAATGCTTGTAAAACAGCAACCCCTTATGTAACCTTTCGTCCATGAAAGTGTGTACAAGTTCCCAAAAATACAGAAATGTCCCCATGTACTACATGATTGAGTGGGCCCGAAGGGTTACATTGGCGAAATTGTATACCTACATACATAATGTACATATAAAGGGCTTCCGTGACGTCTTTGATTGGGAGGTGTTGCTCTCCAAATGATGTAACACATACGCATATATGTCATATGTGTCTCCAAATTATTGTTGTGTTTAATCTCCATTTCCCTGTAGTACAATTTGCATTGTTGTACATGGACAAGGTTATGGAGATCAGTGAATAATCTGTCTAGATTTTTGCCCAGTCATTGATAGACGTGTTATTATGGGAAGATAACCCTTTCGGCGTGGGGGTTGACCCTGTGAGCCAATCAAACTCACACATTTATACACTCATATCTGCTCTCAAAATCAATTGTCATTTTACGGGGGGACAATTGACATGGTTGTAAATATTTTTTTGAATTGTAATACTCACACTATGTTGGGGGATGTTATTGAATGGCTAAAAAGCTATTTTTATATGCTTGTCAATGTAAATCAGGGGGAATTTTGGGATTTAATTCATTCGCAATGTCAACTACGAGGGATTGCTTGGGCTTGAGAAACAATTAAAATATTTAAATGGTAATTTAAGTATATTTATTTTAAAAAGAATTATTTTAAAAAGAATTATTTTTAAAAAAATTATTTAAAAATAATTATTTAAAAATAATATTTAAAAAAATTAAAAAGTACGTTAAAGCAGCAAAAATCAATAGCTAATACTTTTTTACAACCAATAAATTGCTTTTTGTCTTCCAGTAAAAATAAATTTTGTTGCCTCCAAAAAGCGCTTTTAAAAAGAATTATTTAAAATAATAATTAAAAAAATTAAAAACTTTGCTAAAAGAGCATAAAATCAGGAATGTTTTTTTAACATCCAATAAATTGGTTTTGTTCTTCCAGTAAAAATTGTGTTGCCTCCAGAAGGCGCTTTTCTCTCCAGGATTTAGACATTAATGAGGTAATAATGATAATACAGAAAGTGAGAATGTGAACCTGACCTTGATTTGCAATGCGATTTGATATTCAACAGAAAAAAAGTCGTTTCTATACGTCAAAGTGAATTTTTCTGATCAAAACCACTTGTGTAGAAAATAGATAAAAATGTTACGTTCTCCCCTTATAAAGCTCCTATTAGCGAGTATACACAATAAGTGCAACAACAGTAGCTGGTATGGTGGCTTGGTTGTTAAAGGAGATTATGGCATGATATCCTCTTTGGAAGAAAAAAACTCCCTTTGAACATTTTATGGGACAACTCATCCTTTACATATAGGAATGGAGACAACCTGTAGCGGCACCCAGAAGAATCATGTTTTTTTAACATAAAAATTAAAATAAATAAAAGCCTAACCAAGCAAAGCACGTTCAAATCGGTCAGAGACGTTTAGACATACAAAAACCAAGTATCGTTTACACGAAAGACCTTGATTTGTGAGTAAACTCACGCGACCCTGCACTATTCTTGAATTCATAAAGGAAAGTGGAGAAGAAGTGTTTGCAGTTAAAAATACAAAAAGGGGGAAAGATGTGAACGTAAAAGACAGTAGCTCTGTTCACGTTAAGTGTTTTGTCTTATTATTATTAAATTTGACTGCCAATGCCTGGAAGACAGCGATGGAGAAGACAAAAGTGAGACAAAAAGGAGAAAGGAAAAGAGAGACAAAAGGATAAAGCAAAAGAGAGATAAATAGAATAAAAAATAAGAGGATAAATAAATGAGAGATAAATAGAAAGGAAAAGAGAGATAAAAAGGATAAAGCAAAAGAGAGATAAATAGAATAAAAAATAAGAGGATAAATAAATGAGAGATAAGTAGAAAGGAAAAGAGAGATAAAAAGGATAAATAAATGAGAGATAAGTAGAAAGGAAAAGAGAGATAAAAAGGATAAAGCAAAACAGACAAAAAGTAAGATAAAAAGCAGAACGGAAAATAGAGACAAAAAACAAAGAAAAAAATAAGAAAAAAAAACAGAAAGGAAAAAAGAGACAAAAACCAGCGGAAAAAGGAGATAAAAACACAGGAAAAAAGAGACAAAAAACAGAAAGGAAAAAAGAGACAAAAAAAAGAAAAGAAAAAGGGACAAAAAGGATAAAGCAACGTTAAAGAACAAGAAGGATAAAGAGAGACAAAAAGAAAGACAAAAAACAGAAAGAAAAAATAAGAGAAAAAACAGAAAGGAAAGAAGAGACAAAAACCAGAGGAAAAAGGAGATAAAAAACAGGAAAAAAGAATAAAAACCAAAGGAAAAAGGGGATAAAAAACACAGGAAAAAAGAGAAAAAACAGAGGATAAAAGAGACAAAAAACAGAAAGGAAAAAAGAGACAAAAAATAGAAAGGAAAAAGAGACAAAAAGGATAAAGCAAAATGAGACAACAAAAAGGAGAAAGAGAAAAGAAAAGGGAGACAAAATGGAGCAAGGAAAAAAGAGACAAAAAGGAGAAAGCCCAGAGAGAACGAAAAAAGCTAGAGAGCGAGAGAGACAGAGAGAAGAGAGCAGAGAGACAGAGAAGACAGCAAAAGTGCAACAAGAAATAAGTGAGAGAGAGAAATAGGTAGACAGAGCGAAACGAAAGAGAGAAAGAAAGGCAGAGACAGAGAGATAAAAGCAAGAGATAATGGAATAATAAGAGAGAAAATAAAATAAAAATCGGTGAGAGATGTCAAGGGAAATACGAGAGAGACAGTTAAAACTGGAGTGGACGGGAGAGAAAGAAGAATCAGATAGAAAGAGAGAGACAGAGAGAAAGAGAGAGAGAAGTAGAAAATGAGATAGGCAAGAGCGATAATGTAATTATTTTTACCTTGCTCGAGGAGCCTCTTGAGTAAAAAAAGAATTAAATGATAAAAATCATATTTACCCAGCTCAAAGTCATGTCACGCATTATTACACTGCCTCAGAAAAGAACCACGTGAAAATGCATTTATACAATGCATTACGTAAGCCTCATAAAATGCCGCCTTTTCCTTTTCTTCAACACTTTTTTATACGAACTTCTCCCCTTTAAAAACAGCCACGTTTGGGCAGGAAAGACGCATTAATGGAAAAAGGAAGAAATTAGCTTGTTAAAATTCTCACTTTGATCCCGTCTGGAATGACACCAAAACTTGAATACAAAAAAAATGTTTGGAAAAGAAAAGGGAACATAATGTTTTTTTACGATTTGACATTTCCCCCTTTCCCTCCACAATAAAAGGCACAAATTCCGTCAACAAGTTTCCTTGAAAGGAAATTATAACAGGGATTGTCGAAGGAGAAAAAAGGACTTTTCCCCCCCACAAAACACGTGCCAAATAAAGGACAGTTTATACGAGGGGGAAAGGGCATAAACACGCACTTTAATTGTGTATGCACAAGGGAAAACGTGTCTCGTTGCATTTTGTTTTACTTTTTTAGCCGACAATCATCAAAATTCATGACTCATCGTCACATTCACTTTTTACGGGAAGATCCTCTCCCTCTCTCTCTTTCGGTCTCTTTCTTTCTTTTTCTCTCTCTTTCTCTTTCTTTCCATCTCTTTTTCCTCTCTTGCTTTCTCTCACTTTCTCAATCTCTCGATTTTGCTCTTTTTCTATTTTTATGTTATTATTTTTCTCTCTCGATTTTTTTCTCGTTCGTTTTTTCTCTCTCGAATTTTCTCTCTTTCTCGTTGTATTTTTCTGTCTTTATTTTTCTCTCGATTTTTCTCTCTTTTTCTTTTCTTCTGTCCCTATTTTTTGTCTAGAGTTTTCTCTCCCTTTCTCTCTTTTTTTCTCTCGCTTTCTATCTTTCTCCCTTTCTCTCTTTTTTTCTCTCGCTTTCTATCTTTCTCCCTTTCTCTTTTTCTATTTTTGTGTCTCTATTTTTCTCTCTTTCTATTTTTTTGTCTTTCTTTTCCTGTCTCTTTCTCTCTTTGTATTTTGCTGACTCTTTTTCTCTCTCGATTTCGCTCTCGCTTTCTATCTTTCTCTTTCTCTATTTTGTTTCTCTATTTTTCTCTCGCTTACTGTCTCTATTTTTCTCTCACGTTCTCTCTATTTTTCTCTCTCCCTATCTTTCAGTAATTTTTCTTCTCTCTTTCTCTCTCACTCTCAGTTTCCCTTTTTCTCTCTCTGTCTCTTTCTCATAACCATTTTAGTGGGTATAAAAGACCACAAAAAAAATCCCGATACACGCTGACGTCTCCAATTAGCATGTAAAATGTGCGAGGCAGGAGGGAAGTAAAAATGTCGACGGATTTATTTTTCCATTAACACAGAAAAAAAAATTTCCTCCCCTCTCAAATATTCCTGTGGAGCCGCCAGTTTTCATAATTTAGCCGGTGTGACCTTCCCAACCTTTTGAAATGCCTTTTGACCCCTCAATTCACATCTCAGTTTGTCCTTCCAAAAAAAATTTAAGCCATACACGTTTAATTCTTTTGAACCTTCTACGCGCAGAAAGTCAAGAGAAACGTTTGAAAAAAAGTACTGGAAAAAAGGGAACATACTGAGGATAAAAAGGGAAGTTCATTGGGAAAAAAAAGATTCCAATGTCATAAATTCCCGGGGAAAAGACGGCCGATAATAACGTTTCACTCTCCTTGACAGCACACTCCCAGGCGGCGTCACCCGCCGATTTTTTGACGTGTGATTTTGACAGGGGAAAAATGCACAAGAATTTCAATCAATGACAAAAAAAATCTTTTTCCCAATTCCTGTGGTCTTCCGGCTTCTATCGTGTGCATATCTGTTAAAAAATGATCGGCCAAAATAATGTTTGAAGGGCAAATTTTTAAGCAAAAATTATTTGTCAGCGAAAGTAAATTCTTGCTTTCCCCCCAAAATGGAATAAAAATGTCAAAAAGAATATTTTCCCTCGATACAGCATTTTTTTATCCCAATAAATCCCACAGTCAATTTAATGTGATAAAAAATACTGGAAATGCTTGGGCTTGGGAGGGCTGTTGAAAATGATTGGGAAAACGGTTAAAATGCAGGAGAATAAGGGAAAAAGCAAATCATGTACTTTCTCATAAAATATCCTCTGCCATTTTTTTATTGTTCTTCACTCACGAAAGTGACTTACGTCGCTTCTTCATCATAAAAAATCCTTCTTAATCAAGAGGATAATCTATGCACAAGTTACTGGAGGTGACCTTGGCAAAATATTAAGCAAAATATATGATCGAAAAAATTGCCTCATCTCATGTGCATGTCCCATGCCAAATGCATTTTTGTCATTGGTTCATCACTTTGTGTTTGTAACAATTGTATTTATGTAATCATTTTAGCCTTTTCCTTGTGCATTTCTCTCTATTGTTCTGTCTCTCTTTCATTCTCTCTCTAGGTCTCTACATTTTTTCTCTTTCCGTTTCTCCATTTTTCTCTTTGTTCCTCTTTCTCTCGATTCATTAATTACTCACTTTCCTTTAAGTTTTTTCTCTCTCTCCTTCTCTTTATTTATTTTTTTCTCTCTATTTCCCATTATTTATTTTTCTCTCTCTCTTTCTCTTTATTTATTTTCTCTCTCTCTTTCTCTTTATTTATTTTTCTCTCTTTTTCTCTTTAATCCTATCTCTCTTTAAATTTATTTTCTCCAACTCTCTCTTTCTTTTCATTTTCTCTCCCTTTCTCTCTCTCTCTACTCCTTTCTTTTAATTTTTGTCCCTCTATTTTTCTCTTTATTTCTCTCTCTTCATCTTTATTTTCTCTCTCTCTCTTTCCCATTTTTTCTCTCTCACTCTTTCTCTTTCTTTCGCTTTATTTTTCTATCTCTCTCTTTTTCCCTTTAATTATATCTCTCTCTTTCTGTTTATTTTTCTATCTCTCTCTTTTTCCCTTTAATTATCTCCCTCTCTCTTTCTGTTTATTTTTCTCCTTAATCCTCTCTCTTTTCTCTTTAGTTCTGTCTCTTTCTCTTTATTTTTTTCTCCCTCTTTTTATGTTTAATTCTCTCTTTCTTTCTCTTTAATCCTATCTCTTCATCTTTATTTCTCTCTCTCTCTCTCTCTCTTTCCCTTTATATTTTTTGTCTGCATCTTTCTCTTGATTTTTTCTCTGCTTTTATTTTATTTTTCTCTCTCTATGTATCTGGTTATTTTTTTTCTCTCTCTCTCTCTATGTGTCTCTTTATTCCTGTCTCTCTCTCTCTCTCTTTCGCTTTAGGGATTTTTCTCTCTCTTCCTAAAAAAATATTACTTCCCAAGATCCTTTCGTCCCATTTAAAGCCCCATAAGCCACCAAATGCAATTTGGAATGCCGCATACTTTAATTATGACCCAGTCTTAACCCTTTTCCCATACTCCTCCCCAAAGCCCCAGGAGACATGAGTATTCCCTCAGATTGGATATGGATATGCAATAGATTTATAAGGGGATTTTTTTTGTCAAAGGGTTAGGACCATCAAAGAGTCACTGTGCATTATTGATAAAAAAAAACTTTATTTGCTCCTTTGATCCTGCAGAGATTTTTTGTGAGATTAAAGGTACAAGTTTTTCTCAAGGATCTTTTTTCCTTGCGTGTATCATATGCAAGAGAATTAAAGGGGGTAAAAAAAAGGGTTATGACATATACTATTGACAGGAACGATGACTTGGCTGTATAATTTACAACGTGCCTCCTTTGCTCTCTCACAGCATGATCATTGATTTCTACCATTTTGTTCTGGTCCATTGTCAAAAAGGTTGACAAATCACAGTTGGTAGTGCTTGTTCTTTCAAAAATGTACTTGGATGCATGTACAGATTTGTCCCTGTACATTTTTTTTTAAATGTGGGTAATTGTTTCCTTAGTGAAACAAAAGGGATGTGAAATGGTCAGAATTTGAAGTGTGTAATGTGCCATGTGATAACCCTTCCCGCTCATTAATGGAGGTGTTACACACGTCGGTGGAATGGTAAAAAAAAGGGTTAGTTGGATTTATAGGGGAAAATTGGGATTTGTGATTCTCCTCTTTTCCTGTGGGAGGTTTTTGACCAACTGCATTTTGTTTTAGTTGCAGAAGTGACCATTGTATCTAAATATTAATTCAAAGGGACTGACTACTGTTTCAATGTAAGTGAATCGGATTGTAAATTAGGCTGGTACAGAATTCAGATAAAAATTGTGAGAAAAACATAAATACATTGTTACAAATTGTATAAAAATTAGCGAATAAAGGTAAACAAGAAAAAATCTACAGAAAAATCAAGGGAAAACGGTAAAGGAATAAGAAAAAATGTACAGCAAGTAAGAGCAAAATGGTGGAGAAATAATACAAAATGAGAGGAAAATAAGAACAAAATGGAAAACCATCCGGAAGAAATGGGAAAAAACGTAGTAAATTTAAAAAAAGGTAGAAATTTAAAAAAGCAAAAGAAAATGGGAAAAATAAGAACCAAAATGGCAGAAAAAAAAGAACAAAATTGTTGGAAAATAAAAATTTAGTAAAATAGAAACAAAATTGTAGAAAAAAAAGAACAAAATTGTTGGAAAATAAAAATAACACTTTAGTAAAATAACCACAAAATTGTAGAAAAAAAGAGCAAAATTGTTGGAAAATAACTTGGCAAAAAAAATAAAAATATAGTAAAATAACAACAAAATTGTAGAAAAATAACTTCGCAAAAAAATATATATATATATAAAAATTAAATTATAAAAATAAAATGGCATCAAAATCAAATAAAAGAATAGAAATATTAGCTAAAATTTGTACAGATCACAAAATGTTAAAAACCTGCTTATCGTGTACTTGAGAAGAATCACAGACACACGTAGTTGGTCAAAAAAAATCCAATTGAATATATTGCATTTAAATGCAAATATAATTTACGGGGGACAAATATTTTCGCAAAAAACTGCATTCTCTCAATTTGAACTGTCACAACTTGCTCCTCAACTACTTTATGCATTCCGAGGTCCGGTTTACATACAAAAACAACGCATCCACCTATATCTATATAGTATATATACACATACACACATATGTACATACTAAAACAGTAAATATTTGCCTCATTACACAGCCAGCCCAGCTGTCCCTTCTAATTCCCTTCAACAAGGCCAGACTAGGAATTCCTATACGTCTGTCAGCACTTATTGAAGGGAATAATTTTTGAAGGAACTAAATTTTCACGGAGTATTTTTTTTAATTTATTTTTATTTTTCTAAATTGTATACTAGTATAAATACGTGCATAAGACCTATGTACCAGAGTCATTTGCCGTGATTACTGATTACCATTGCAGACCTTTGGCGAAATTGACAGTGTAAAAGTATATCTTGTATGTATGTAAACAAGGAATATACGAAACTTTCCTTTTTCCTCCTCGGAATCTCTCTCTCTCTTTCTCTTCCATTAGATTGTTATGTGAGCTACAGAACTGTCAATTTGGAGGAACAATCATAATTTCTGAATATTTTGATGGCTCACTGAGTGAGTGTTTCCTCACTTTGGCAGTCTGACACTCATCAAGATCACATCAAGTCTCTCCTTCTTCCTCTCAATGTCTCTCTTTTATTTCCTCTCTCGTTTTCTCTCTTTCTCTCTCTTTTACTTCGCCTTTCTTTTGATTTTTTTCTATCTTTCTCTCTTATTTTCTCGCTTTTATCTTATTTTCTTTCTTTCTCAGTTATTTTCTCTCTTTCTCTCCCATTACACGTCTCTCGCTGTCATTTTTTTCTCTGCTTCTTTCTCGTTTGCCTCTGTGTCATTTTCTCTCTCTTTCTCTCTCTTTCTCTCACTCTTTTTGTCTCTCTTTCTCTCTTTTTTCTCTTTCTTTTTCTCACTCTCTTTTGTCTCTCTTTCTCTCTCTCGTCTCTTTCTCTATCTTTTCTCTTTCTTTTTCTCACTCTCTTTTGTCTCTCTTTCTCTCTCTCGTCTCTTTCTCTATCTTTTCTCTTTCTTT
>JAQGBT010003288.1:0-20148 GCA_034698585.1 Disparrhopalites patrizii | reverse complement strand
AAAATTGCTAATTAAAATTAAAATTGCTAATTAAAATTAAAATTAAAATTGCTAATTAAAATTAAAATTGCTAATTAAAATTAAAATTAAAATTGCTAATTAAAATTAAAATTGCTAATTACAATTAAAATTGCTAATTAAAATTGCTAAATAAAATTGCTAATTAAAATGGGAAATTTCCCAATGTATTCATTTTAATAAGAAAAAAAATGTGAAGTTTCTCGTAGTTAAAATTTTTGACAATAAATAAATTTTTAATTCCACAATGTTTGCAGATCCCACTGACGCCGCGTTTGTGGACGTAATTCACACCGCCGGCGGCACATTGATGGACGGAGGCCTGGCTTTCACCGAAGAACGAGGTCACGTGGACTTTTATCCAAACGGCGGATCGCGGCAGCCGAATTGCGGGTCGGATTTGTTTGGTAAGTTCACCTAATTTGCATTTGAGCCCACGAATTTAGCTGAATATTGATTTTAAAAAATTAGCTTGTAATTTAAGTCACCTTTTCCCGAATTTATTGAGGCATATTTGAATGCCCTATTTATTTTCTTATTTATGTTTAGAATTTTCTAAGTGAATTCAGCATTTAATTAACTAAATAACATAAAATTCTCCAGGTTCCTGCAGCCACGGACGATGCAATAATTACATGGCAGAATCCATCCTGAAGCCGAAGGCTTTCTTTGCCTGCAAATGCAAAGATTGGGACTCGTTCAATAAGGGCAATTGTGCCTGTACGGAGTCCACCTACATGGGCTTTCACGTCCCCACAAAGTAAGTCCATTAAAAATTTCCTTTAAATTAAAATGAATTGATTAAATTAAATTTAATTTAATTTAAACTAAAGTAAATTGTTACAAAATTTCTGGGAGGAATTTTATCCCTATTGATTTTTACATTTTAATTTTAATTGAATTAATTAATTATTAAATTAATTCCCTAATTTTGTATTTTTTAGCATGCGAGGAAGCTTCTACCTGAAAACAAATGGGGCATCGCCTTTCTCGATGTCCTAAATTGCATCCAGAATCGACTTCCCTGTGAAAGTTATTATTCCTAGTCTTATTCTATGCTATTGTACCATTTAAATATTCCTATATACACACAGTATTTTTTATGTATGTTTTTATACAATAAATAATGAGCAGTTCAAGAATACCTTTTCAAGTATTTTTTTTATTATTATCGTGCGTTTGTCCCCGCTTATCACCAATCACTATAGTACGTCGGGGTCACCTACGCAGTCATTGACAGCTTCATACAAAGGGACAATGTGTCCCATGGTCGCTCCATTGGCATTCTGCAATGTCAGTGGGAAATCACCACATTTCCCATCAATAATACAAATAATCCCGATGTGTTGACAAGTTTTTACATGATAAAAGACCTTTTGATGAAAAATCAATGTTTATTTGCCTCCAGGAGAGGATTACCTAGGGAGAACAGTGATTGGGAAGGGAAGGGTTAAGCTGGCAGTACTGATAAGAACGTTAAGCATCCTTATATTCCATTATCTTTGGCTTCCGGGAGGAATTGATGGGACTTCAAATCCAAAAATACTCCTGGACAGTCGTCCTCCAGATTGGTGCTGGACAATGAGACCTTCGGATTTGATGGGGATTCCTCCCCAGGGGGAGCCTTGTCCCTTTCTGCTTCAGTTAGATGTTCAACATACGTCCTTTGTTACGGGTAGTTACTTGGATGATTGTTTTTATTGCAAAAAAATATTGCCTTTGCAGGAAAAAATTATGCATTAAAAATGTATTTTAATGCATAATTAAAATGTATTTTTAATACATAATTAAAATGTATTTTTAATGCATGTAAACAGATTAAAACCAACTTATGCTTTTTATTGAGAAAAAATATTGCCTTTGCAGGAAAAAATTATGCATTTAAAATGTATTTTAATGCATAATTAAAATTTATTTTGAATTCGTAAACGGATTAAAATAATTAATCTGTTTATGCTTCCAAAAATGTTTTTTATGATTTAAAATGGTATGCCTTTCGTATAAGAGAATCAATGCTTTTTTTTCATCAAAATTATGCTTTGATGACTTCAATTTAAGCTATTTTCTGATACGTTTCTGTAGAAAACATGCTGATTTTGAGCTTCCACTATGTATGTACAGTTATGTTTTATACCAAATTTATTGAGAATTTACCCTTTTTATCAATTTTTTTGGAAATGTGCTCTAGCTTTTGAGTTATCTTTTTTATGCTTTAAGTATACTTTCTGCATGTGCCATATCTTTGTGTGAAAATCGATCTTAAAATAGTCCAAAATTAATTCAGCATGGCAAAAGATGGTTTAAATATTTAAAATAAAGTTTTTCCGATTATGTTTAATGTTTATATGCCTTCAGCTTGCCCTGTAGATATGTAATATATGGGATAAATTGAAAAATTCACTTTGTATGATTTTTTGGGAAGCTTTACATTAGATTAAATATTTTTTTAAATTATCCTATTAAGTATACTTAATCCCTTTGGTTTATCCCATTGTGCAAGACTCTATTTATGGCAAAATATAAATGGACGTAAGATAATTTTGAAGTGGCTAGTGGCTACAGGAAAGCTGGATTACGAGAATTGCGCATTAACTTCCCATTGAAACGCAGTAAATATTATGTAAGCCTAAGCAATGACAATGCCATTTTTAATGTTGTAAAACCTTTTGCCTTTCATTTTTAATAGCCAACATCATCTCAACTGACGGTGCGGAACCTCCCCAGGAAGTGTATATGACTGTCATGGATAAATATGAGCGTAAACTTGGTCATTTTATTTCCCTGGGCGGAAGCAATGTCAAAGTCGTTTCCTGTGATAGGGCAAACAGTGTATGATGACTGTTTAATTATTTTTTGTAATTATTTGGCTGTGCTTATGTTTTTCCTGAAATTCTTGATAAGGCGCATGAAAATCAATTTGTGCATATAGGACAACGCAGTGTACGTACAAAATGTAGGGGAAAGGACCAATTCAAGCCGAGATTGGGTCAAATGGATCCCAAAATGGCCGGTTTCCTCCGTCGTATTTGTGTATGTGAATGGGAAAAAAGGGGCATAAATATAAATTCCAAAAAAGGGATTAACAAAATTTAAATACATTTTTGGTGGCAGTGCCACGATCGTCCAAAGTCCTGGGAAATACTGGATACTAGTGACAGATTCCCTGGCGCGTCCTCTAAAATTGGACTCAAGTGAAGAATATGTGAATCCGCGGCTGAGGAAATTTTGGAGCACTCACACCTTAATGAGATTAATTTCATACCGTCGACATGTTCCATTTTTGCAAAGTTTTCCCTAATTAAGCCTAAAATAGTTGATTACAAGGATCTTCTCAGGTGTAACACATGGAACTTCAGTATAGTCTGGTTATTATTATACTAATATTACACTAATTTATTAGTATGCTAATAGGTTGTCGTTCTCCCGTGAAACCACACATTTACAATTATTTACAATAGCATCAAGCGCCCCTTCAACATTAATGTTTTCTGTGTTTTTTTCTATTTTTAAAATTGTTTTCTTATATTTTTTGTTTTCTGTACAGCACTTGAGCTATACAATAGTATGTACTATTTTATTCCTTTGTTAACGAAAATTCAACCTTTTGTATTTCTGGGAGATTTTGAATGCATTTCCGTAATCATTACAATAAATGTTCAATTCAGTATATACATATAAAGCGTGTAAGGCTCGTTTTGTTAAGCACAATTCGTAAAATTTGTATGTAGGGCAATTGAGAGTTCCCTTGAGTTAAATGAAAGGGTTATATTGAATTTTATATAAAGTTATAAATAAATTAAATAAATAAATCTGTAATAAATACATATAACTAATAACTAAAATAAATAAATATAAAGCTATTATAAATAAAGGTTCTCACTCACCTGAATTGGTAGGGAATCACGGTGCTATTAATAGACACAGTTACATTCAAACTCTCCGGAGCAAATGTTGGGATTCCGTAATCGAACAAAATAATACATCCTCTAATCTTCTAACAGGTTGAGTAACAAATACGTTTTCCAGGAAACAACAATAAAATAATTAAGACTGGCAGTTAGATATTGTATCGAACAATCGCTTCAATGCTTTACCATGCTTGCAGGTGTAAAAAAAAGATTATATAAATGGGAAAGGTGAATCAGGGTCTAATTTAATTATTTAATTAGAGGCTAGAAGCACTTTCATTTTGGCAGCGAGAAGGACAGAGGCAGACATTAATTTGGCCAACGCATGGTATTTGTGAATCTTCTTATTTGTGAACAGTCATTTCCCTTTTTAATCGACATCTGGAAAAGAGCATACATAGTTAATCCTGGAAACGCAATAAAAATGCGTATTGCGGCAGAAATTAAGATTCAAATTGAGGCAAATTGCGGTTAATCTTGGTTGAATTGGGATGAGCTTTCCCCATATAATTTCCATTTAAATACGGCAATAAAAAATATTTTGATCATTTTCACGGCAGGTTTAACGTTTAACATATAGCTAGAGACAGGGTAATTATATGTAATATACATATATATTCCTATGTGACATTTTTACGAAACGAAACATCTTGTAGACAAAAAAGTAAGAAAATTAAATACAAAGAACTCCATTTTTTGTACAAATTGTTTATTATATCTTGTTACATCAGACGATTACAAAAGTAGTTACAGAAAAAATATGGCTGTAGTAGAAAAAAATCTTATGTAATGGCCATGTAGGCCACAAGTATGATGAGTGACATTATTTTTATGCCTTAACTTGGCATTTTACTTTATGATACGCAAAGGGCAAGAGTCCCCTGTAATTCCAGATCCCTGCATAAGATTCCACCTGCTGATTATAAGTCGAGTCCACGGCCTTCACCCAGATCTCCACTTCCCCCGGCTCCGAGAAGGTGAGGTCCTTCTCCCACAAGACCCACGAAGAGCTTGATTTCCCATTCTAATTCAAATAACATCATATTACTAATAGATGTCTAATAGTATACTAAAATTAGTTAAAATTATTTCTCTTTCAAACATCATTAAAACTAATGCTATTAGTGAATGATTGATCAAAAATGATGGATACCTCGTTAAAATTCATGAAATTCGCTACGGTCCAAGTCTTCCCGCGATCCGTGGAAAGTTCTACCCGGACAATTTTTCGGTTTCCTCCCGTGTACGCATAGCCTTTGATGGAATTTGGACCCAAATGCAAATTGGAATTATCTTCGTGGGAACAAATGTAGGAGTTGAGAGGCATGTCAATGATGGCCGGGCTGGAGCGGTAATCCACATTACTGAGATTCACGGACGTGTTAAATACTTTGTAATCCCGCTGCTGCCACGGAGACTGACTTTCTTCTGGACTTATTGTGATTCGGCCTGGAAAAATCCGCCCAAAAAAATCCCAATAAATTCTCCATACACAAAAAATCCCCATAAACTTTCCATACAAAAATAAATCCTCATAAAATTTACATGCAAAAAAAAATCTCAATAAAATTTCCATATACAAAAACAAATTCCAATAAAATCTCCATACAAAAAAAAAATCCCCATAAAATCTCCATATAAAGTTGGAATTTTAATTCCTGGAGGCAAAAAGCCGCTGCTGTTTTTTCCCTTCAGAGAGTTAAAGTGAAATATTTAAATTTTTGTATAGATTATAATTAATTTTGAAGGAGCTAACCCAGCCATTTGACATTCCGTGCCCCAACGACCCCGGGCAAAATAATCCTCAACGGGTAGCCATGATCCCGGGGAAGCGTATCCCCATTCATCTCATATGCCACGACGGCCTCAAAATTTTTGTCCAGGAGGTACGTCAAAGGGATGGAAGCCCCGTAAGACTCCCCACTGGGGTCACTGTCCAGTCCATCAAATACTATGTGGGTACTTCCCGGGCAGGGGTAATTCTCCGGGACAAACCCGGCCAATTTCAGAACGTCCATCAAGCGAGCCCCGCTCCAGCGGGCATTCCCAATAGCCCCACCCGTCCAGGAGAGGCCGGAAACGGGCTTATACCTGTTCATGTCCTCCCTCCGATTCCCCGCACATTGGATCGTGGAGGAAATGTGGACTTTCGGCAACTTCTTAATCTCTTCCATGCTCAAGGTCACGTCGTCCAGCTTCAAGCCCGTGACTTCTAAGCCGAAGGACTCGATATCCACTTGGGGCACCGGGAGGTGGTTTCTAACGTAAAAAATGTCCCTGCAAAAAACCAAAAAAACGTTTGAAAATAAAACATGATTTTGATTAAAATATTCGCGTATCCAGTAAAGGATCGACATTTGAAATTGCAATTAGTATTGTATTTGAAATTGTATTTGAAATTGCATTGGAAATTGTATTTGAAATTTCATTTGTTCATTTGAAATTGCATTTGAAATTGTATTTTAAATTGAATTTGAAATTTCATTTATTTATTTTAAATTGCATTGGAAATTGTATTTTAAATTGCCTTTGAAATTTTATTTGTTCACTTGAAATTGCATTGGCAATTGTATTTTGAATTGCATTGGAAATTGTATTTGAAATTGCATTGGAAATTGTATTTGAAATTGCATTTGTTCATTTGAAATTGCATTGGAAATTGTATTTTAAATTGCCTTTGAAATTAAATAATACTTACGAAGGTGTGTAGAAGCTGTAAGTTAAGTCTCCCGGGTGAGTCTCCGCATTAAATGGCTTCTGAGAGCGGCGAAGGAGGCCCGGGTGTCGCTTCGGATCATGGACAAAAGCGTCCGCTTCCGCGTTTTCAGTCTCTAAAGCCAGCTTCTCGTGAGCAGGTAAAGTTCCTGGAATTAAATATAATAATTAAAATACAATTAAAATAATTGTTAAGAAAAACTATTCGAATAAGAGCACAAAAATAATGGGTCATTTTTAATTTGATTCCGTACCAATCCGATATTTCTCCAGGGTTTTCAGTACCTCCGGAGTCTGATGGACAGGGTACAAGTCCCAGAAGGGCTCCAGGGAGCTCCCAGCTGCCATCAACAAGCGACTTCCGCCTGGATGTTGAGGGACAAAGTCTGTCACATCATAAACTCCTCCCTTGTAGGTTACCCAAACCTGCAATAGTAAATCGGGAACATCTGAATCAAAATCGTTTTCATACAATTATTTTTATTTTTCTATATAATGAAAAGGATAAAGCGTAAATAGCTGATAATTTAAGCGGAAATCGTTTATAACAATTGGACCTACCCCTTTATCTAAGCTGTAGTGATTAGACACCTCATTAGTGCTAATGATGGGATATTCCGATTTATTATCCACAATTGACCCACTCGATAAGGAGCGTTTCGTGGCGGCTGCTGCAGCTACAGAAGACATGATTAAATAGTTTTAAATTATATTTTATTTCTGATTTTTATCATTTATTTTTTTCGTATCCAAAAATAATAACATGAATAACGTGATTATCATTACGTGATTATTATTATTATTATGTTATGATTATTATTAAGTGAATATTTAAGCAACAGTATTATTCCCTATTTTTTAGGATAAATTGCATTAACAAGAGATTAGCAAGAAAAGATTTTGACCTACCCGAAACTTCCAGAAAATTCCAGCTCTTGTCCACCAGGAAATACCCGGCAATCAGCGAACCAACTCCGGCTGCAAGGCTCCATTTGTGCTTCCTCCAGGGACTTTCTGGACCTTCACTGTTGAAATGCTCTTAAACATTTAAGAAATAATTGACATCAAAATCTTGCAAAGTGTTTTGTTGCAATAAATTCGGAAGTGTAGTCACAAAATTTTATTTGGTATAATAATAATAATTTAATATATTTATTTAATTTATGTAACACCCAAGGCTTTTTTATAGAATTTTCACTTTAGTTATGTTTACCTTGATGATATTGGGCGTTGAGCAGCACGCTTGGAAGCCCCGTACAATGTCTGATAAAAAAGAGAAAATTAAGCTTTACCTAATTAACCAATTAATTATTACCATAGATACTCCAAAAACACATCAAAAATTCTAGAAAAAATTGTGCCAACAGGGCATTTACAATAAAAAATGCAATTTTAAAATACAGAGTTTAAAACAAAAATGTATAAATTAAAAAAAACTGCGCCTAATTCGTTACTCACCTCCCACTGAGGCTATTAAGGTGACAATTGGTAAGGAGAACTCCGTATCCCCTCGAAAACAACTTATGCATTGGTACACCGTGTAGAAATTTGTGTCCTGTCGTACAATTTTTTTTTGGGGTTTAAACCGGTATTAACCAGTTTCACAAAATCAATATTAATATCAAGCTAATAATACCTGATATATGGATAATTTTTCGTATATGTTTATTTTTTTATAGTATTTTAATTCGGGGAAAGGTCAAAGTAAAAAATTAAATGTCAAAAAGGTTGCGTACAAAGACGTATAAAAAGAATAAAAACCCTTTCTTTCCCACACAAATAGATATTGACTATCGACTCTGCCCTCACTTTTTCTGTACTGTCAGAAGCGGATTGAGAACTAACCAAGGCAATAGCTGCGGGCGTCTTTTTAAAAGACTCCTTATTAATGCCAACAACAAGCTTGACTTGACAACAACAGTGATTGTATTTTTTTTTTCAGTGGCGCTCCATATCATAAAAGCAATATGCACAATAGTACCCTTTCACTCCTTAATATTAGTTCAAGACTTATTTTGCCACTTTTCCCCTTTCCAATAACCGCTTTTTCCCACATTCCTCTCAATGAATGACGTGGACGAACTTCCTTTCTTTTGCATATTTTTTTCCGTCTCACACGAGGGTCTTACGATCAACTCACGAGAGTAATTTAACACCCCAAAAAACAGCTAACATATACCATTGCATAATTTATTTATGGACTTGCCCTTGAATCTTTTAATTAACGCACTCAAAAATTGCTGTCCGTGCACGGAAATTTCCTACTCATTTAATTCTTTTCTTTGTACTTTAAATACGCAATCAGTGACCCCGTTAATGAAATTCCTGTTGCAATTTTGCTGGGTATTTTTTCTTGCTGGGATTGCAATGATGAGATATTGCAAAAGTCAATGTTCCATGAGATGTCACGAGTCACGATGTCGTCTGTCCCTTTTTATTAACCAATGACATAAAATTCTTGAACCTTCCCTGACCCGTGTAATCAGATACTTTTTAAGTATCTTGTTTTCTTGTAATTCCTCCTCAGATACAGATGGGGAAATATCGCTCCAGTTACTATTTTTGGATATTTTCTTACTAGCGTTTTTTTTACTTTCTCAAAAGAATTGCTTGTACAGATATATACTTTTGGAATGTGTAATGACGACAATCAATCACTGCTGACACGTTATCCCACATAAATGTTAATGTGTATGGACTAATAGCCGATCTACGATGTCACTTTCTGTCCTGGGATGCCCCAATGCTTTCTGTCCTGTGAATGCTTCGTTGTAGAAGCTTTATAGAGATTATGCAAGCGGGTTAAAACCAGTTTGGGAAGAATTGACACGACAACAATTAGTAGGCTATTTATAAGCACGTGAATGTTGGCTACGGCTGTTGAATGCAAAAATATACATATTGACATTCTTATTTACCCAATGACTTTTCCTTCTGCGTTGCAATTTTTTGTTTGAACTTCCACGTGCAAGTGTACTTTTTACAGAGTCGTTTGGTATGTCTACATATTTGAACTGAATGCATGATTAGACGGAGCTTTTAAAATAACAATAATGGTGATAAATAATAGCGCATGACATGATTAACAGGGGTGGTTTGAGAATAATAATAAATATGTAATAAATTAATTTATTATTACATATTTATATGGTTTTGTTTAAAAAAAATATTTACTGCCTACGGCGTTACAGAATGTACAAAATGGGTGTTGAAAAAATATTGGTTTCCATTTTGTACCTAAATGGATATTTATTTAAATCCAAGTTTACAGTTTCTGTGAATATTACCAAATTCATTTCGTCCTAATTCCAAAAATACCCGGAAATGTGATTTTTTAAAGGTTAAAGGTCACATTCTAAAAGCTACGCAAAACATCTTGTGGCTCCTCTCCTGGTTTTTGCGAATGAGTTTTGTGAATGATTAGAGTTAGTCATAATTTAAAATGTTTATTACTTATTTGAAGCTATTTACTTATTTTTGTGATTTAATTTAACTTCGGGGGAGCAGTTTCTAGTTTCTATATGAAGAATGACAATGACAAAGATAAAAATAAACCAGAGCAGTTTGGATCTGACCACAATGTCAACACAAGTGCCCAAATTACTATTAAATATTAATGCGCAGCGAGGCCCCTGAACCAGATATTCCCAGTGACATCCAACTGAAGGCTGTATAGACACAAGACGGGTCGTGTGCAAAAAAAATATTTGTACATTTTAAATGGGATACAAGAACTTCTTGTTGGGCCCAATGCGTGCTTGTACAAAAGTAATTCTGTATGATGATCATTAATGATCAAGAATTGTTTTCAAATGCTTCTGAAATGCTTCGGATGAATAAAAGTGAGAGTTTTTTTTCCGAAAATAGGTAAAAGTGAGATTTTGACAGAGCAAAATGACACCGAACTAGAGGTGTTAATGATGAAATCATTTGAGAAACATCTTATGAACCCACACGGCTTTGTGTCCGTGAAGCGCCTGGATTATCACCTGAAACTACAGAAGTCCAATGACACTTTTCAGCAGCTCATGGGCCAACCTGTCAATGGGAACTTTGGACCAAGGGCGACTTTTTGGGTATAAATATGCTAGTAAATTCTTAAATGCCATTAAATACGCTTAACCAACAGTGTCATTTTTAAACTTTAGTTAAAAGTCGCAAAATTAGGATTGAATAATGTACAAAATCCGGGTAATTTGCATGCTGTTGCTGACCTTGTTGGTTGCAACCACCATTGCATCTGCTATTCCAGTCTCCAGTAAGTGTTTTCCTGCTCATATTTTTTTAATTTTTATGTCTTCAATTGTATTTAATTTCCTTTAAATTAAAATGCCTAATTAATTAAAATATAACTATCCGTTTAATTTTGATCAATCGAAATGAAATAAAATCCTGAAATAAATTCTTTCCTCTGCAATATTCTAGGGGTTAAAAGGGCCGGACTCGTCGACATTCCCCTGTCCAGCTTCCTCAACGCGGACTTGTACTTTTCCAACAAATACACGCTGGACAACGTCAAAGGATAGCGATTCTGCAGTTCTGGACAAACTTTCCCTTTCTGAACATTACGAAACAGCCTTTTAAAAAAAAATGGCTATAACATCTCCAATTGCTATACAAATGCTCATTGCTCCTGGAACATCTGTTCATTTTACCATTTCGGAATTAGCAAAATAATGTAATTAGAACAAATATGCTAAAATGTAAACAACGCTGTAATTTATACCAGACAAATTAGCTGGGGAAAAAGTTAGCACTGCAAAATGCGGGGGAAAACAAGCAAATACAAATGACTTGAGTCATTTGAGTCTAATTATTATCGCAAATGTATGCTAATATACAGGCTCATGATTTCAATATCCGAAATGTTCAACACAAATAATAATCCAGCAAATATGTTGAGCAAACAATGTGGAATAAATGATGTAAGAATTCTTTATTGTAATTAATGGACTGCCAAAGATACATCTACTTTATTGCATTTTTTCTTGTACAGTCGACTCTCACTATGTACAAGATTCTAAATCTACTTTATTTAGTTCATACTATTAATAGTTTATTTACTTTAATAAATTAAGGCTCTTGGCGTATGTATTTGTGTAGCCATTTGTTTCCAGATTTTTAACCAAGATTCTGTAGAATGTGATTCATTCGAAAAATTCGTTTGAACGGCTTCAAAGATACCGAAAAGCGCAGGGATGAAAGGGGTAAATAGACGCTCTTTTACATACTATTTTTGTTCGTATTTAAAGCAGCTTTTTAAAAGAAATCAAAAAAGGATTCATGAAAGCAATTTGGACAAGCAAGGATCATCGTCGGCACAGCGCATCAATTCCTCTTGGGTGAGACGACCATCCTGATCCACGTCATACTTGGCAAAAATCTTGGATGTGATTCCCTCAGGAGAGATTTCATTGAGGCCCAGCTGGAGCTTGATTGTCAGGTCCAGGGCTGGATTGGGATTCATTTTGAACATTGCCTGGACAAAATAATGAGCTCTACTTTAATTTAATTTTGAAATTATTTAAATCATTCCCCAAATTATTTAAAGGACGTTTTTGTCTTCAATAATTATATTTTGGGGAAATAATAAAATATTTCCCGGAAGATTTGCTGAATTAAAGAAAACTAATACTAAAACGTTTTAAAATTAAAATGTTTATATAATAATATATTATAATTTGCTTATATAATAATATCTTACTCGTAGAATCTCCGTCATCTCATCTGGAGTGATAAAGCCATCCGTGTCCAGATCATAGAGCTTGAAAATCCAATCAATTCTTTTCCGAGGATGCTGATATGAGGTCATGGACATCCCGCACATGAATTCCCGGAAGCTTAAAAACCCGCTGTGGTCCAAGTCGTACAGCCGGAAAACGTGGGCTGCGAACTGAGAGAACAGTTTTGAAATATTAGTGATATTTTAATCAATTATTAAATAATACATTGAATTTATAGAAATTGAAATTGATTGGTTGAAGTACATAATTTGAACATCTCCACTCCTATTATCTATTATATTATTATACAAAAATTAAAATTAATTAATTAATAAATTGGCCTAACAGAGATGGTCAAATTATGTCATTACTTAATTACTTCACACAATATTTACAGAATACCTATGAACACGTGCAGAAATATTCATGGGTGTTCCGTTTACTTTTATTTTAATTAGATTTAAAGGCCCTAAACTGAAATATAAAGAACGCAGCTCACCTCCCCTGGATTGTACTCTACTGGACAAATCTCTTTGTAGATTTGGAGAAATTCCACCTGCGTGATTACGCCTGTAGGATACCTTTTCTTGAAGTCCTTGTACCACAACATGAGCTCATCCACTGTGGTTTAAAAAAATCCATGGAATAAATTTAAAATACAAGCCATACATTAAAAAAACATAATCAGCATTTAAAAACATATTTTTTCAGCTACAAATAAGTTTTGAACATTCAAAATTCCAGGAAAAATTGTCAATTGTTACACGGGGTTAATTATAGGAAATGTTTTGAGATCATTTATTGGCAGGCTTTTTAGCAGCAATTTCCCTGCAGTAATTTCAGCAGGCTTTGCCCATCAACAATCACAATCTATTCTCGCAAGCTTTCAATGGGTACTATAGAATTCAAATAAATGGAATAAAATGAAATTACTTGTAAAATTGGAGTTGCGCCATGTCGCTTGTAATTCCTCGTTTAATTGATAAACACGGACGGAAGGCTTGTTTCCCATTTGTAATAATTAAATTTTAGAGAGTTTCGAAGACACTCAAAAGGAGATTATTAAACTCCACCAGTATTTTTTCCTCTATGAATCTCTACAGAATGAAAGACGCAAAGGCAGGACAAAATGAAAAAGGAAGAAACAAAATCTAGTTAACATTTACATGATATTTAGGTCACGCAAATTTGCACGTAAAAGCCAATGTCAACCGGTCATTTGTCAAGATATCCCCGGGCCATTTTTTAACTTTCTTCGGGCCGGAATTTTGCAGTGAAATCAGAACTTTTTTTGCAGATTTTTGCATTACTTTTTTAGAAATTCTTGCAAACAATTTGTGCTTTTGCATGGCAAACATCCCCAAGTACGCTAAAGGGCTAATAATAATTCCATACATACATTTTTTCAGAGCTTTAGTTTTTCCTCTAATTTGAATATGTCAATTAACAAAAACGCATATTTGTCTACAAAAAAGTGTAAAGGAAGCCATTAATGCGGATTTACACCCGGATATTTTTGATCAGCCAAAGCAATTGAGATGTCGGCGACATTTATTTCATACCTGCAAATCATATAACTGGCACACAAAGTGTGTTAACAGCTATTAAAATCCTGGAAAAAAACATTATTCGGCAAATGACACAAGTGCGATTTTCTATACCATTTCCACTTGAAACCAATATAATTTTATTTATTATTTTTTAAGACCCCAGCCTATATTTTTTTATCTTTTCAATTACATGGAAGATACCCTCGTGATTACAGGATGTGTTTCCCTGGGTTAAGCATTACATATAGATACATATTATTATTGCATAGATGCATATTATTGATGGAATCACAAAAGAGTGGCGTGAGGTCGCTGATTCCTCCCGCAAAATATCCTTGAGGCTTGCAAATTGATTGCATATAATATATAGTAAATTGAAAGGTTCGAGAGGAAATTTTAATTGAAATTTCAAGTACACCGCTGGTAGCACTTATAAAAGTTTAATAAATTCCGACAGTGAGGGATTAGACGGAACAGTGGCCAATTGCTTTTGCACCTGGATAGACGTTAACCTCCGATAAATCTGGAGCCTTTAATACATAAACTGTTAGAATGTCGACATTTTTCAGCTTGTGGGTCTTCTTGGCGGCTTGCTTGGCTTGGGCCAATGGGAAACCGTCGGAAGTAGTGTACTTTCCCGATCCTCAGAATGAAGGGCAACTGATACCCGGGTTTTTGGAGGGTGGACCCGATCCGGTCGACATTCGCTTGAGCCCTGATGATGTCCGTTTCTATTTAGTTACTGGGTAATTAGAGAAATTCTTGCACACATTTTTGCAGCTTATTATACACGTTTGGGATAATTTATGAGCAGATTAAAAAGATTAAGGGCAAGATTATTTTTTGGCGTTTTTGGCAAAATTTATGAGCAAATTAAGAAGATTAAGATCAAGATTATTTTTTGGCGTTTTTGGCAAAATTTGTGAGCAAATTAAGAAGATTAAGATCAAGATTATTTTTTGGCGTTTTTGGCAAAATTTATGAGCAAATTAAGAAGATTAAGATCAAGATTATTTTTTGGCGTTTTTGGCAAAATTTGTGAGCAAATTAAGAAGATTAAGATCAAGATTATTTTTTGGCGTTTTTGGCAAAATTTATGAGCAAATTAAGAATTCTTTTGCTGCTTTTTTGGCGAAATTATGCTCAAATCTTTTTAGTAGAATTAATGAGTCATTTATATTTGCCAATGCTTTGCGCACACGTTTGAATTTTATTTCAAATTTCGTGAGTAGAATTTCTGTAGAAATTTCGATAGCAAAAATTTGCAAATATTTACAGCACAATTTCTATGCAGACGATAGTAAAATTTCTCCAAAAATTTCTTAGGTATTTTCAATGTTTCAAACGTCTTTAATGGTTAATTTCCAAACATTCCAGTAATTTTGCCGAGAAGGAAGAGCTAATTATCGGGGATTTAGAGACTCTGGAAAAGTCAAGCTACATCAAAAATGCACATTTGAAAGTCATGTCCCACGGATTTGGTGGTACAATGGATGACGGATTCCCCAGAAAACTGGCCGAGAGTATGAATTTTCCTCATTTTCTAAATTTTTTGTAAAAAAAAATAATTACACATCATTGTAGTTCCTAGCAGTACCAATTTAATACGATAAATTTAATTGTGTTTATGTACTTCTGTTATTGCAGTTTACCTGAACGAAGGGAAGGACGTGAACATCATTCTGATTGACTGGAGAAAGCACGCCACCAGTCCTTGGTACAACATTGCTGTGGGTAGCATCAAAATGGTGGGGAATAAGACGGCGGATTTAATTAAATTCCTCGTCCAAAATGACTACGCCAGCTTGGATGACACTCACATCATCGGCTTTAGTTTGGGAGGTCATGTCGTGGGCAATATTGGACTGGCCTTGGGTGGAAAAGCTGCTAGAATTACCTGTAAGTTTTTCCTTCAGTTACAAGTTTTTTTGAAAAAATTGCTAACGAAAAATTTACTTTAATTTGATTTTAATTATAAATTTAATTATAAATTTAATTATTAAAGTAATTATTAATTTAATTTTTAATTTAATTATTAATTTAATTATGATTGTAATTAAAGCATTGGACCCAGCTCTCCCTCTGTTTGATGTCACAACCGATGAGAATCGTATTGACCCTTCCGACGGTAATTATTTCTTATTTTTTCATTTGTTGAATCTACCTCATTTGATTATTTCTTATTTTTTCATTTGTTGAATCTACCTCATTTGATATCGGAATAAATAGATTACTAATTTATTAAATGTATTAATTTTGTTCGTCAAATTGATACAGCTCAATTCGTGGACGTTATCCATACCGCCGGAGGCTATTTGTGGGAAAATGGCATTGCATTTTTTACTCCCAGGGGACACGTGGACTTTTACCCCAACAATGGTCGAAGTCAGCCCGGATGTCAACCCGAACTTTTTGGTAAATAACATTTAAAATTAATTATATTTTTATATTTTAATTATTTTTTTTATTCTGATCATGCAACCAATTCAATCAGCACTATTGCTGTTATTTTGTGTAAATTTTTTGTATTGATTTTGCGTTCTTTTTTTTTTTGTTGTATTAATATTAATCTCATTTTGACTGCTTACAGGAGCATGCAGTCACCAGAGAGCGCCACAATTCTTCGAAGAAGCCCAAGCATCCCCTGATAGCATGCTCGGCTGTCCTTGCGAAGACTGGAAGGAATTTTTAGCGGGGAATTGCAATTGCGATAATCCTGTGGCAATGGGACAGCACACACCTACAAGGTAATTAATTAATTTCAATTTCGTTATGTAGGTACCTACATATATGTACATATTATATATGCGCTACTTTTTTTTATTATTGACCATTAATTACGTTTGATTGTGCTAAGAATGACTTTTTTTTATGTTAGATTTAAACGGTAGATGTTCAAATTGTTTATGCTTTTTGTTTTTAATGCTTAATGTGAAGAACAAAATATTTTATCATGTTGTCAAATGAAAAACAATGTTCACCATTGAATTTTGATTAACAATAAAGTAGGACTACTACTACTAAATGGCATTTTTTTAATGTTAATTGTTAATGGTCTCAAAATAAGCTTTATTTGACTTCATTTCAGTGCCCGAGGGAGCTTCTTCTTTAGAACGAGAGAGAGCAAGCCTTATGGACTGGGACAAGATGGGGCTAAGAATGAGTAGTTCGCAAAGCGCAAGAAATAACACGAATTTAAGGAATTAACATTTTATTCACGACTGAGTGTGAATTGTAAATTTTTACTTGTAATTAGAATTTTGATAAATAAAAATTTTATATTTCGTGAAAAATCGTATATTGTTTGATTAACAATGCTTGGCGTTCTGCTGGATTGGACATTATTAAGGTACTTGGCCTTGGAGATCATGAATAAGGTAATACCCATTTCGACGAAGGTCAGAGCCCATGTGCCTTGTTTTGAGGGAACAAAGACGTAAACAAAATGTGAATCAAAAAAATTGTTCAAAAACCATTTGTTCAAAAACAGATGCAAGGAAGCCATCAATGCAGATTTATACCCGGATATTTTTGATCCATCAAAACAATTTAGATGCTGACATAATTTATTTTTTTTACATAAACGTCAGAGAAAATGTGCTAACCGATTAAAAAGCAGGAAAAAGATGACAAAAAAAATAAGTGTCATTTGGCAAATAGCACAAGGAAACTTCTCGTTTAAAACGTAAGCTTTATAATTTATTATTATTACAAATACAGCAGGAAAGCAGATGGTTGTATCTTTTCAATTAAATGGGCCGTGTATTTGTAGCTAGCGCATGTTTCTGGAGAATTTTTCCCAGGGTTTCCCGGCTCATATCTTATCTGAGTAAGCACTATTAATAATATGCGGCGTTGCGAATCAACAAAATGTCCCAACAAAATCTCGAAAATGATTTTTGGTCAGCACTTATACATACACACATGTTTTGCAGGTTTCAGAGGAAATAAATTTAAATAAAATTGTAAGTTCCTATCCTGATATCGCTCGTAAAAGTTACACAACTTTTACAGACCAAACAGTCACTAATTGCCTGTGCACTTGGGAAGATGTCATAGCATCCAGTAAATCTGGAGCCATATTCATACACAAACTGTTAGAATGCCGAAGCTTGTCAGCGTAGGCATTTTCTGGGCAGCCAGTTTGGCTTGCGGCAATTGTATATCTTCGGAAATAGCGTACTTTCCCGATCCACAGAATCCAGGGGAACTGATACCCGCGTATTTGGAGGGTGGCCACGATCCAGAGGACCTTCTCTTGAGGCCTGAGGACGTCCGTTTCTTTTTACTTACTAAGTAAGTGTTCAGAGCATAAAATTGCTATGCAAATTTTGATAGAAAAATTACTGTGCAAATTTCGATAGAAGAATTCCTATGCAAATTCGGACTGCAGAATTCCTATGCAAATTCGTACAGCAGAATTTCTGTGCAAATTTATACAATGCAATAATTTTTATAGCAAAATGTGTGTGCAAAGCATATCACGATCTTTGCACTTCGTGGGAGCTTCTCCAATTTCACAATATAAAATGTAAATTAATTCCAATGTTCCAAACGTGTTTAAAACTTTACAGTTATGAAAATTCCTGGAGTTATGCCCAGAAGGAAGAGCTATTTATCGGGGATATAGAGACTTTGTCAAAGTCCCGCTACATCCAAAATGCACATTTGAAAGTCATGGCGCACGGATTCGGTGGAACCATTGATTCCGGCTTCCCCAAAAGAATGTCCGAAAGTACAAATTTAACTGAATTCTTTGTGGAATAACACGTTTGCTTTTCAAGATAACAAATTTATTTGTGCATTTATTAAATTTATTTACGTTCCCAGTTTACCTGGGCCAAGGCGAGGAAGTTAACGTCCTTCTGATTGACTGGCACAAACATGCTGCCAGTCCTTGGTACAATATTGCGGTGGGGAGTATCAAGATGGTCGGGAATAAAACGGCGGACTTGATCAAATTCCTGGTCAAAAATGACTACGCCAGCTTGACTGACATTCACATCATCGGCGTTAGCCTGGGATCTCATGTCGTGGGCAATGTTGGACTGGCCTTGGATGGGAAAGCGGCTAGGATTACAGGTCAAATTTTCCGTCTTGCAATTATTACAATTTTTTAATAACACATTCGCAAAAAGCAAATCCGAAATATTTATGCGAAAAAATGATATTGTTCTATCGTATATTGTTAATGCTCTCTGACAATGCATTTTTCAACATTTTGGGCCTTTCCTGTTAAACTGAAATTAGTACCGAAATGTATGTATTTGAAACAGCATTGGACCCAGCTCTACCTCTATTTGAACACATGCCGGATGAAAATCGCATTGATCCTTCTGATGGTATTTATTTGCTCTTTTCTCCTTCCAATAATCTACATTTTCTCTTATAATAAATAAATTAAAAGTATGTAGTTTCATCAAATTCCTGCAGCCATCTTCGTGGACGTTTGCCATTCCGCCGGAGGCTACTTGTGGGAAAATGGCCTTGCATTTTTCACCGACAGAGGAGATGTGGATTTCTATCCGAACAATGGTCGAAACCAACCGGGATGCCAACCCGAATTTCTTGGTAAATACTATTTCATTAATTTTGTATCCATTATATTGCAGATTAGCATTTTTACGGGTCAGCTATTTAAACCCGTACATTACTATTACATGCTGTTAAATTAATCTTGTGTGTCCATGCTTCTGCTTTTTTTGTTAATTGTTTATTTCTAATTTAATTGATAATTTAGTTGTTACTTTAATTGTTAATTCTAATGCGATGAATATAATCGCAATTTGAACTGATTCCAGCATCATGCAGTCATGAGAGAGCTCAATTTTACTTTGAAGAAGCCCTCACATCCCCAGATAGTATGCTTGGCTGTCCTTGCAAAAACTGGTAGGAATTTCTAGCGTGCCATTGCAACTGTGCTAATCCTGTGGCAATGGGACAAACCACACCTACGAGGTGAATTATTTTTATTTTAACTCCATTATTATGCATTGTTTTTATTGTAAGCCAATTTTTATATTTATTGTGTTTAGCAAGGTACTATTTATTTTAATTTTTTTTAATTTTCTCGTTGAATGGCCTAAAAAATAAGATTTTATTTGGTTTAATTTCAGTTATTTACTAAACCCCAGTTATTTACAACAAATCCGCCTAAGCTATGAGGTATACACCCCGCACCTGGACTTGCCCTCGGGGAACGGATGTAAAAACCCCAAAAAGGGGAAAACCATC
>JAQGBT010003287.1:0-20159 GCA_034698585.1 Disparrhopalites patrizii | reverse complement strand
AGCCAATATTTTACCATTTTCACGGCATTTCTGAACAAGTTCATTCCCACGGATTCGGAGATCTCGGCGTCCTCCTGGAGCTTCCGCAAAGCCAGTCTCGACCATTGAACGGCCGAATCCAAATAGATGATCTGGATGGCGTAGAA
Organism: Disparrhopalites patrizii; assembly: GCA_034698585.1. Taxonomy (NCBI): domain Eukaryota; kingdom Metazoa; phylum Arthropoda; class Collembola; order Symphypleona; family Sminthuridae; genus Disparrhopalites; species Disparrhopalites patrizii. Next base: position 20,013 of record JAQGBT010003287.1, on the reverse strand, counting down.
AGCAATGTCGTAGCAATGGACACTGTTCAAGGTCACGCCTGTGTCCACTTCGCCAAGGAAGCCATCGGCCACCTGTAAAAATATATCATTTGAGCGAAGTGTAATTTAAAAATATTTAAAACATTTCAATTTTTTTTAATTTTTATTAATTTAGTTTTAACTTTGCATAGTTTTATGCGTGTATGGAGAAAATTCTTTTAAGAAATCTTAAGAAATTTTTTAAGTTTTTTTTACCTTCTCCGCCGGGTAGTTGTATACAAAGGAGATCCGCAAGAGGCTCGTTGCCGCATCTTTCACGTCTTCATGATTCAGCCAGGGACGGGGGAAGATGGTATTTAAATCCACATTCATGTCCTCTTCACAGGAAAAAAGTCAGAAAAGATGTTTATTTATAATTTATATATATATAAAGAAAAAATTCACACAAAAGAGAGCAAATGTCTGGCAAGAACATCCAAAGGTGTACTGATTACCGATATAGCCATGCGGAAAGTGGATGATGATGTCCTGGAGGACATAAACGATACGTGAGACCATCCGGAATACGGCGAGGGGATTCCCGGATATGACCTTTGCCCTTTCCTCCAAAGAAGCTTGGGGGTCATAGCCTCGGAGACGAGCGAGGGAAGAGGTTAAATCTTGCCAATACCTGGCCATTAGTTACATATTCATGATTATTTATCTCTGAAATTTCTTCGAAGAATAGAGTTTAAAGCTCCTCATCGGCTATATACTTTATTTTCATTTTTAACTTTTGAAATCGTACTTGAAATTTTTGGAAAGCTAATAAAAAATTGTATTTAGACAAAATTTGAATTTGGATAAAAAAAGTTTAAATAATTCCTTTCAAGTTGGGCTAGCCAAGTTCCAAATTGCCCTCGTAATTCATTTATTTCCAAATTGCCCTCATAATTTATATATTTCTAAATCGCCTCGTAAATTTCTTGAGTTATTCTCCAGAAATTAATTTGAAAATTGAACTCCCGGAATTGATACTCACCAGTTTAATTTCGATTTCAAATGTGGATAGCAATCAAGCCTTATAGAGCTTTATAAGATATAGCAAAGAATGTTGCGCGAATGTTGAATCGTAGCTTAAAAAATAATCAATATAATTAGTTAGTTAAAACAAAATTGTTCATGCATCAAAATAAGCACAAAGAAAGTTAGAAATTACTTGATTATGTATTCTTTAAGGGATATTTAGTTTCACCAAGAAAATAAATTATAATTGAACTTGGTTTCGGATTTAAACTGAGTTGAATTGAGATTTTGAATTAAAAATCAGAAATCTGAAACAAAAATAACCCAGTAAGTTAATCAAGAGTAGTTTGAAATGACTCAAATTGTACATATATCGTGAACTATATGTATACATATGTAGGTACATATAATATGTCAAATGTATAGGAGTATATCTATATGTAGATATCTACCCATATATATCTATATGTATATAAAAATGTTTCGAAAATGTATCGAAATTGATACTCGTAGAAACTGGAACCGATAAGGAGCTCTATCCAAGAGATGTTACTAAAACAATTATTCCGCCAAAAAATGTTCATTTCCAAAAAAAAAAAAAATGACTTTCCAAACAAAAAATATCTCATGTGGGTTCTCACTCTTCCAATGCCGGCTCATCCTGGAGAAATTCCGGGTTCACCTCAACAAAAGCCTGGAGTGCCTGAGCAAACCGGAGTTCAGCCCTCGTCCACTTGTCCAGGACAATGGGATTCCTCGGAGCTAGGATAATTTGATCCTCCAATTGGTGGGAGAATTTTGAGTAAACAAGATACGGAAGAGTCCAAAGTGTGCCCAGGAGTTCGGCCAGGAGACATTCCCTGTAAAAGTGCCTACAATAAGTACCACGCTGAAATTGTACGGAAAATACTGACCTAAACTGGAAAATTCAACATTTTCTGGAAAATACATATAATTATGTAATATTATTTTGTGTAATATTGTTTATATTTATTTATATTATTTTCAAAAATGTTTCCATACCTTTCCTCCGCCAGATTTTGTCGGACAGATTGGGGATTCTTATTGCGGAAGACTGTGACCTGGCGGGAAAATCGTTCCAGCTCCCACGTCCAGTTGCCCTCAGGGGCTAAGGTCTCCACAAATTCCTCATATAACTGCTCATAGTTCTCATCCTCGGTTTTAAATCCAAATGATGAGACGAACGCCCGTATATGTGGAATGAGGAAATTGCCAAGCTTTGCAAGGAGCTCAATGATGAGGTTGTCAGTAGGATTGTTTGTCCAGTCGCTGAAAAATAAAAATAAACAGGAATGTCCAATAATGTCAATATTGCTAATTATTAATTGATTATATTAAATATTAATATACGGATACAAAAATGGGAAATTGCGGGTACGGGACTTTCATAAATAAATGCTGGAATTAATATTATTATTTATTATGCCAAATGCCAAAGAAGTATTCGTGGGAAAATAATAATTATTCTAACACATTAAACAATTAAACGTTTTTTGTGCCCTCATCCATATACCTTTCCAGCTTCGACTCATAGACGTGGTCCAGGGGAGGAACGGGATTCCCATGGAAATGGGGGCATGTCATTTTCGTGAATCCGCAAGCCAGGTAATTGGGCCATAATGAGGAGAAAGCGAGGATGAAGGGTAAAAAACGCATGGTTAATTGGTTAGGTTAATCTTTTTATATAATTATTAATTATTTTGCGTGTTATACTCTGTATTAAAAAAGCTCTTGTTTTTTGGCTGTAGATATTATTTGTATAGGACGTTGGAATAAATTGACACATGGAAAATGGGCATGGCAGATTAGAATAAATGAGAAATCTAATGGAAGCAAAAAGCACTGTGATACAGTCCACTCTCCCTATGCCGGCCGTCCCTATAAGAGCACTTACGACTTTATTACTCTATAGCAGCAATGCTGAATCCCCCCTACAGCTTGACCATGCAAAGTGCGCTCTCTGTAAGAGCACTCCCTATAGCAGGAGTTACTCTATGACAGCCGGGTATTTTCTTCCCTCGCTCACATTCCTCTCACTATAACAACACTTTCTTATTCCTATAAGAGCATTAGCACCTAAGTCACGTATCCGTTCAACATTAACTTTTTCTCTATAACAGCACCGGAACTCTATACCCGCTCAATTTCTTTCTTTTCTCACTAAAATGTAAATATTTACGCCCAATTGTGTAAATATTGTTAGAATTTGGAAAATTATCAAAGCTAAGCCCGAAAATAATCTTAATTAATTATTATTAATATTTTTTAACTAATTCTTTATACCAGCAGTTGGTTATAAGAGCACTTTTTCAGGTGCAGATAGGGTGCTTTTTCAGGTGCGACTGTACTGATTATGCCTATTCATGCTGATTTACTGATACTGAATGTGAATACTGATGCTGAATAATCGAACAATTAATGCACAAGCCGGTAGAAGTACGTACATATATGTATACATATATGTATACATATTTATGTATATGTATGTATAAGCTTTAAAAACATTTACCGTACATGCTTTACAGTACAAGCTTTAAAAACATAGAAGAAGAGAAAGAAGAGGAGAGATCAAATGTTTTACATTACTGTTGTATAGACGTAAGGCACAATTTGGGATAATTGATATTATGACATTTTATTTGGTATTGCTTAATTGACTTCATTTTGGTATAAATAATAATAAAATGATGTGGATGCATTCACTCAATTTTTTCAATTCCATTTTTGAAGTCACTGGGCAGGACAAGTATTAAGTATTAAATTTTAAATATTGTAAATCCATAATATATGTTATATGAGGTATACATATAGCGATCTAACCATATAACATAGTTTAAAAAATATATGGACACTTGCATACGTCCTATTTTGTTGATTTACAATAATTGCAACATTTACAACACGACATAATACATAGTGTACTATATGTATGTATTTGTATATAATACATGGAAAAAGGAAATGGAATTATGGAATTTGTGAAATCAGGACGTTGTGGATTGTGAAATCAGCATCAGCAATAATAGCAAAAACAGGAAATGCATAGGTATTAATACCTATGCATTTCCTGTTTTTGCAGTGTATTAGGCATGCAAGTACATACTTTGTCGAACCTTGACGTCATGACAATAAAATAGAACAGAAATAAACATATATTTTTTTGAAATAGTGCATCTGAATTCTGCCAGGAATTGCAGTAATCTCCCCAGCATTTTTGGATTCATAAATGTTTCCGAATTGTTTTGTTTTTAATACCCTCGACTCTCTCTATAACAGGCCTTTTTATAACGGTTTTCGCTCTATAACGGCGTTCACACACCCGCACGGGTTTACTTGGATAAATTCACTTCCTATAGCAGTTGTCTCTATTTTTTCTCTATTTAAAATATTTTTTTCTCTATAACGGGGAATTTTTGAATCCCCAGCCATTCAGCCTCTCTCCCTATAACGGTTTTAGGCCCCGCCTCCGCATACTTCTCTCTCTGTAACGGTTTTTGCACTACCTTTGCATCCCCCGGCGTTTAGCCTTCTTCTCTATAACGGTTTTAGTCCACACATGCGCATATTTCTCGCATTATACCGGTTTTTCTTTAATTTTGAATCCCCCGCCATTAAATGTTTTTCTCTGTAACTGTCTTGTATTATTTCCTACACCGCCTATTCTCTATAACGGTTACATGTAGCTGCTTTTTGCTAAGCCGTGATAGAGAGAGTCGACTGTACAATGTTAAAATAAGGAGAAAAAAGTCTATACATTTTGCTTCTAAGAATCCTGGTAATGCGTGTGGTTTTTTTTATTTAAATTTTTCAACACATTTTCTAAATGCTTTTTATTGAGCATGGTAATATATTATAAATAAAAATTAATAGATAGATAAAAAAAATTAGTACATGCAATATAAAAATACATTCATATAGCTATCACAAAAGTTTTTAATTTTAGGCCTGAACATGAGCCAAGCGAGGTGACACGGGCCTGCTTGGAACGGGTTGGCTTGGATTAGTTGGAGGAACAGAGATAATCCGAGACGGATGTTGGAATGCCGCTGCAAATTTCGGCTGAGTTTGCCCATTCACGCTGGTTTTGACCAGGATTCGGCCGGTCCCAGAAGGATTCAAGGCCCGATCCCAGACATGATCCCTGGCATTGACCAAGTCGATGAGGTAGGCATCGATGGTGCCGATGAAATCGTCATCGTCCGGGCTGTCCGCATCCCACACGTCAAATTTGACACGCTACAGAATATAGATTAAATTGTTAATAAACATCATTTTGAATTAAAGCAAACGACATTGTAGGCGGAGGAAATTATTTGGATGGAATAATAATTATTTTCATTGGAATTATAATTCAAAATGTTTAAAAAAATTTAAATAAATCTGGCAGCTCTTTTGCTAAGGACCGAAATAATAAAATTTGCAACTCTTGCGCTAAGAACCCAAATAATAATAATAAAAAGTAAAAAAAAAAATTATTAAACTTATGATAATGATAAAAAATAAAAATAATGATAATAAAAAATTTTGAATGGTTTGGCGCCGGAATAATATTTACCTGCTCGGTGGAATTGTAGAAGAAATGGAACATTTCGGGCCAGTCGGGGTTGTTATTGTTGCTAATATTATCCGTCTCCCCCACCAAGACGAAAGGCTCATTTATGTGGTTGGTATAATACACTTTCACGTAGCCGTCGGGGGCACCGTTGAAGATGTCCATGTTGGGTAAATTTCTGTTAAAAAAAGCACACAAAAATGAATTAAAATATGGAATTAATTTTTCGCAAAAATATGTATTAGTGATGGTGCACAGATAAAAAAACGCAATACAAAATTACTGCAGCAAATTTTTTTTAATAATAAAATAATAAACCTAGTTTCAATTTTTTAAAAATATAATTAAGGAAATACGCTGGCAAATTTTTTATTTATGGAAATATAATGGCAGGTTCTTTTATACATTAGGAATTACATTATACGCTAGGCCGCGAAATTTTCTATGTACTAGAAATACCAAATACGACAGAAAAATTTGTTCTATAACGGAAATGCATGGCCAAAATGTTTTGTATTAGATACAGAATTACGAATTTCATTTTATTTCCTAAATATCACCAACACCTTTCTGTGTTTAAAATTTTAGTTTATTTATTTTATATTTATTTTCATAAATTTATTTTAGTTGATGTTACCTGGCAGATAAAAGCACGTCCAGCCTCGGCCCTTGACCTTGAGCACTCCCCAGCACCACCAGCATTAATCCTAGAACCAATTTCGAATCCATAGCTTAAAATGCGAACTCACGTGCAAAAATTTCCGAAATTAAAGTAATTAAATCGCAATTATTAATCTCGTTTCCAGTCAGCAGTCTGAACAGTAATAATTGCTCCACTGGATCTCAATCTGGTATTTATACAGAAGTTCCGATTATCAATCACACATATGTAAGGTGCATCTACATACACACAAAAGCGCGTCAACTCAACAGTTACGATACAGAATTAAAAGAGAATTATTGAGTGCCTACATAAGTGCTTACTGACATAAATAGAAATAGGTATACACAATTTTGATAAACAAGTTTTAAGTGCTAGAAATCCCTCGAGTGGGGTGAGTCAGTGGCGATTCTTGAATTCCTTGTATTTTTGCACCGATCAATTCCCAATCGACCAAAGTTCACATGACCGGCAAAAGGAACATTGAGACTGTAGGCTTTATAATGTGCAATTAGTAATACATAGAATAGGTGCTATATCATACAGAATGTTTTTAAAGTGTTTTCAACCATTACGACTTTTTTTGAGTGTTTTCCACATCACAAAATGACAACTACATGGCGCCCCTCGTCGATATTGTTCACAATTCATGGTTTAAATTTTTCGCTAATATATAAGCAACATAACATACAACATTTCGTGATATTTCTGAGTTATTCGTCACATTACTCTAATAGGGTACAATTTTATTTATAATACGAAATCGTAGATCCGTAAATGCTTGCATGTTGATTCATTCGGCGGGTGCAGTTGTACTTCATGCAAATTTTTGCAGATGTTAACCGTGGCGTTGGAATGAGTCATAGTTTTGCTTGGTTTATTTATATCTGCATTTTTGCATATAATAGTTTCAAAAGCGTTTAAGTATAGCTATATATTCAGCAAAGTTTTCAGGAGACATGAGAAAGTATTTCCTTCATTGGTAATTAGGGACAGACAAATCTTGTTTATTTTTTTCAAAATTTTATATTTAATAGCTGATACAAATATTCTGCAGTTTAATAAGTAATTTTTTCTGTGCATTGATATGAATGGTTAAAAATTATGGTAGAAATTTAAAGTTTGTTCAAATCAGCTGTAAAAATCAAATTGTAAAAATCAAAATTTTATTAAAATTGAAAATGTAAAAAAAAATAGAAATCGTTCCAGGGAAAATCACAAATTGTTTGTGGGAATACAGCAAATTATTTGAAGCAACATTTTTTATTTCAAGAATTTCGCTTATTATTTCATAAGATTTGCTTTTCCGAAAAGAATTTGCAATTTTTACCTTTCCAATTTTGTTTTTTTCCACTTTCCGTGTATGGATGGTTAAAAAGCAAAAAAGTATAAATATATGTGCATAATATGCATTCTTTGGAAAGATAAATTATATTGAATAAATCTCCATTTTTAAACATTTTCAGTTGACAAATATTTGTGTTTAGTTAAATATATATAATTAATTCCGTAAATGAAGACATGTTCATATATTATTTACAATAATCAATTATAACCTTAAACCAAGGCAGCACGGAGATTATCATATTTTATTTTATTTCCCCACTCCCGTTGGGCTTAAAAATGTCCCTGATGATTCACCCTGAAATGGAACTTGCCCCGTGTTTGTGCCGCAAAAAGGTCCTTCATATTGCTTCTGGTATTATATCCCAACCAAAAACACATTGCCAATAATATTACGACACAGAAGTTCCACGAAAGGCCGGTGTAGAATGGCAAACGTCCCTCATCCCATTAGACTCCGACGACAACTCCATCCAAAATGGATTTCAAGTGCACATCACCCCCAAAGGTCACCGAATAAACACAGATGGACAGCTCTCACGGCAATGATTCATACCCTTCCGACGATCTAAAATTATCTACCAGGAATCTGTCACTAAAATGAAAATACAGTCGACTCTCCCTATACCGGCCCTCCTTATAAGAGCACTTCCTCTATAACAGCAGTGCTGAATCCCCCCTGCAGCCTTACCATGTAAAGTGCGCTCTCAATAAGAGCACTCCCTGTAACAGGAGTTACTCTATAGCAGCAGGGTATTTTCTTCCCTCGGTCGCATTCCTCTCACTATAACAGCACTTTCTCCCTATAAGAGCATTAGCACCTATAAGTCAGCTATCCCTTCAACATTAACGTTTTCTCTATAACGACAACGGAACTCTATACCAGCACAATTTTATTCTTTTCTCACTAAAATGTAAATGTTGACACCAAATTGTGTAAATATTGTTAGAATTTGGAAAATTATCAAAGCTGAGCCTGAAAATAATCTTAATTAATTAATATTAATATTTTTTTAACTAATTCTCTATATCATCAGTTCGTTATAAGAGCGCTTTTGATGGTGCAGATATAGGGTACTGTTATAGAGAGAGTCGACTGTACTTGGGAAGCCTGATAAAAAGTCCTCCGAGCTCTAGGGAGGGGAAGCTTATCTCTTTTTGGAAGGCAATTTCAAACTAGTGACTAATAACCGGGAGATAAAGCTCTCATAACACGACCGTTAATTGATCTCAATGGGCTTTCGAAGAACCAACATGTTACACAATGAACTCGGGCAGGAATACTTAATATGGTCTCTTGATAAAGGAACACACAGCGTGAAAATCTGCAAGGTGTGTTGAAAGCTGCAAAAATTGATTTGCCGGTTAACATTTTTCATTTGGACAGATAATGATGGAGGGGAAGCCTTGGGGTATATAAAGGTGAATCATGGGCCTTCCTCATCAAATCGAATCCAACCCTGCCCTTGTGTACATTCTTGCATTGTCACATCCACATTCGGTCAATTGTTTCCGCTGGGATATTCAATTGAAAAATTTAACCCAAAAATAATTACACAATACTATACTATTTTGGTGGGATTTCCTTGAATCATTCATTTAAAAAATTGAATTATTCAGAATACCAACAAATACCAACATGTTTCTCAACAAAGGCTACGAGCGACCTTCAAGGCATCTGTGGATCTTCCCATTGTTTACTGCCGTTCTCTTCCCGGTGACCTTCCTTCTGACGTAAGAACTTAAACAATCCGCCAGCTTTTATTAAGAATAACGAAAACTATCGCTGGGTTTAAAAAGAATCAATTTAGCAGAAAAGTAGAACGAATTTATTATTTTTAAAATGAACTTTTAGCTCAAAATCAGCTTGCATGCACTTTCGATTTGCAACTTGCCGTTGAAAAAAATAATGAATGGCTAATTAACAAACTGACGTGGTCATTTAAGACTATTTAAGTTATTTAAAAGACTAATTTGAACATTTAAAAAGCGTTAGCTATTTAAAAGGCTGAATTTAGCTATTTCCATGCAGGAATTTAATTTAATATTTAAAAAGCCGAATTTAATTTAGAATTTTAAAAGCTGAATTTAATTTAATATTTAAAAAGCCGAATTTAATTTAGAATTTTAAAAGCTGAATTTAATTTAGCATTTCAAAACCTGAATTTAATTTAATATTCCAAAAGCGGAATTTAAATTAATATTTAAAAAGCTGAATATAATTTAATATTTAAACAGCTGAATAATTTAATTTAATATTTAAAAAGCTGAATCATTTAATTTATTATTCAAAAAGCTGAATTTAATTTAATATTTAAAAAGCTGAATAATTAAATTTATTATTCAAAAAGCTGAATTTAATTTAATATTTAAAAAGCTTTTAGTTTAATATTCAAAAGGCTGAATGTAATTTAATATTTCAAAAGCTGAATTTAATTTAATATTACAAAAGCTGAATTTAATTTAATATTTAAAAAGCTGAATTTAGTTTAATATTCAAAAGGCTGAATTTAGTTTAATATTCAAGAGGCTGAATTTAATTTAATATTTCAAAAGCTGAATTTAATTTAATATTTAAAAGGCTGAATTTAGTTTAATATTCAAAAGGCTGAATTTAATTTAATACTTCAAAAGCTGAATTTAATTTAATATTAAAAAAGCAGAATTTAATTTAATAAAAATCTAAACTTAATTTAGTATTTAAAAAGCTGAATTTAGCTATTTAAAAGGCCGAAAGCTATATATTTAAAAGGCTGAATTTAACTATTTAAAAAGCTGAATTTAACAATTTAGAAATCATTTAAAAACCGGCTTCCTGCTTGAGCTAATTTTTATTTTAAAATGTTGTTTAGATATTACATCAGTGTGCGAGAGGACAAGATCAACCTCTGGTTCTCCTACATCTCCGATACCGGGGCTTACCCGCCTGCCCAGGGGATATTTACCCTCCTGCTCTCCATTGCGGCAATGATGTGTGAGTTTTCCCATGAGATTAAAGCATTTCCAAAAATTAGAGCTGATCAATCACAAATTTAAAAATAAAAGAGGGATAAAAATGATTAATAATATTAAATATAAATGTATTAATAATCAACTTTCGTGGGTAAATTGCAGTGGGAGCAACAGTGTACATCCGTTACAAGCAAATCCGGGAGTACATGGGCCCCAAGAGCGGCTGCTTTACTCGCTTCCTCAACGGCGGCGGGCTCCTCCTGGGCATCATCAGTGCCCTGGGCACACACATGGTGGGTAGCTTCCAGGAGACTCATTCTTATGCGGGACACTTCACGGGGGCATTCATGGCCTTCCTCGGCGGCGGGGTGTACTTGATCCTCCAGGCAATCTTCACCTTCCGGATGAACAAATGTGTCCTCGGTCTCCTTCGACTCCTCATGGGCATCTCCGTCTGCATTCTCTTTGTCGTTTGCTTCGGAGCCGGAACCGTGTCCATCCGACAATATAAAGGTATGTCCGCCAAAAAATTCTTCTTCTAACATTTTCCATGAAATACAAAAAAAAATTAATTGGAAACATCACAATTAAATTAGAAAACTCACAACAAACTTAATAAAATTGAGAAACAAAATTATAATTTAAATTAATTAATTAAAATTAGAAAATGGAGGCCCTGACCCAACGCGCTGGGAGAAGGAATACGGGGCCTGGGATTTGCATGTGATTTCCGTGACGGCAGAATGGATGATGGCGGCCATCTTGGATATTTATATCTTCACATTCATCCCCGAATTCTTCCGCATCACCGTCACACCTGCGCAGTATGACTTGGAATTGCATGTGTAGCTGGGACATTAAAAATTTAAACGAGTATATAAAATGCAAATTTTTATTACATTTTTTATACACCGTAAAATGGGAGAAAATGTCCCTTTTTATGAATTGTGATATCCTGATTTTGCTTGGGCCTCGTCTGTCCCTTGATGTGGTTTTTATATGCATATTTTTGTACCTGAAAAAAATACTGGAATAAATGCAACGTATGTTTTTTTATATGAATTAAAATGATTTTCATTCTCATACATGACAATATGGCTAACAATTAGCACGAAGGTCAAATATCGTCGGTGAAGAAACGTATTGGACTATCTCCAGCGAACGCTAATTCACGAAGTGATCATCTCCATTCTGTCTCTGTGCATAAAGTGATCAAGTCCAATAAAAATCAAATAGATGCCCTTGGCCCTTGGGCCTTGGACGAACTACCGCGCTATACGTTCCTTTTTATGTTTTTATAGCTAATTTTCCGTCCGAAGTCTGAAGTCTGAAGGAACGGACGTTTCTTTTTATCGATTTTTTGAACAAAATTGCATCGAACTAAATTTTTGAACCAAACGGGTGTATAGTGCTTTAAGTTTGTTTTTTGTATTGTTTTTGCCCACCCACAATTTTCATAAAATATGTTGGGGTTTGTTTGTGTTGGTAACTCTGTTTTTTGCATGTTATTGTTATTCGTTATTATACGGAGCACAAAGTACTATTTTGCGTTTGTTTTGTTTATAAACAAAATCGTGACAACTTACAACACTACATCTATAGAGGACCAGCAATTTAACAATGCAAATTAATTTACTTCGATTGTGATCAATTGTTTTTAGTGTGCTGTTATAATTAATTTGCAATGGCGGTCGGGCTTAAATCTGTGCTATTCGCTATTCTACACAGTAGACGTGACTGTAGTGGTAAAAAAACTGAAAAAATTAATTTATATTGGTTAATTAGTGATTATATAGAATCCTAATTAAAATTTCTCATAATCTTCATTTTGAAAAATGTATTCAATTTTTTTGGTTTTGATTTATTTTTGGAGCTGATCACTTACTGCACGCAAGAAAAATGGAGATGATCACTTCGTGAATTAGCGTTCGTTGGAGATAGTCCAATACGTTTCTTCACCGACGATATGAGTACTGAATGTGAGTTTACTAAGAGATACAATTGCATATTAACTTATTAAGTAACTATGTATGTAAACGTATAGTACAGAATCATTCAAAATGTTGCACACGACACTTATAAATAACATGATGTAATTATATTTTTTTCCTTTCAGATACCGCCGCCTTATCAAAGGAAGTCAAACCCATCAAAATTTTTCAATTGAGTTTCTTGGTGACGGCCAATTACTTAATTTTTGACAGCTGTCATTTTTTTTATTTAAATTAAGTTGAAATTTATGTTGAAAATTTATGATAATGAAGCATTGTTATTGGTCAGCAGAGCTCCATTGTCTATTAGCTAAGGGCCTCAAAAGAAAAATAACGTACACAAGTTACAAACATTACATAAAAGGTACAAAAGTCTACCAATTAGGCTCTAACGTATTTGTACGTGGCTCTTATAATCTTTTGGGTGATGCTACCGTACATAATGTAATTTAGTGGAGTCTCTCTATAGCAATTTTGAAGGGAAGGACGATTAATGTTGTTACACAGAACATGAATAATTTTACGACAAAATGATATTAACGTACAAAAATCCCATTCTAATTAGGTAAGTACATATTTCATATTTGCATGAGTTTAATTTTTAATGCAAATTATACAATATTTGAAACTTGCTGATTTGGCTCCAGCACGTTGTTAATTCTCACCATTGTGCCCGTGCAAAAAATGAATGTTGTTATACAAGAAACTTCTAAAAACACGTGGATTCTATTGTGAAGGACGGAGAAAATATAGTGTTACAGAGATATGTTGTTATATAGAACAAGTGCATAATGTATAAATGCTACGGGGGAATTACAAATCTTATTATATAGAAAATATTGTTTAAGTGTAAATGTAAATGTAAATGGTTAGCCCATGGGTGTAAAACTATTAAAATGTACATAGGTATATTAATTTCGGACGATAATATATAATACGCACATATACATATACCTTGGTATGTATCTACCCAGAAACTCCTGTGTATATGTTATTGTCTCAGTTCGCCAACCTCGAAGGCATATCCTTGGCCAATGAACAACGTCGCTGACAATCTAAAATAATAATGCGGGAAATGTTAATCTGATTTTGCTTACCAGTGACAGTGACCATTTATAGCGTTTATTTTTAACATTTTTAATATTTAAATTTAATATTTTTAGCTGCCTTGAAGTAGCTCCTCGGTAAACATCTTATCTATATAACCTTCTTCTGCAAATATTAAAAAGAGGAAATATGGGTAAAGCCGAGGAATTTATTCCTTGGGAGGCGGAAGACACCCGGAAGACATCCGGCGGGAACTTGTCCCACAGACTTAATACACAGCCGATTTTAGATTTCGATCCGGACCAGGATTTCCCCGCAATTGACGAAAGGTATTGAATGTGGTAAAATTTTGTTTGTAAAATTAAAAAATAAATGGTGTTTCTAAACTAAATTGTCCGTAAACACTAGTGCTTTTACAAATTCTTAGGATACAATTCTGGATATACTTAATTATTTATAATTAATTGCGCATAATTACTTGTACATAATTAATTTCGTGTATATAATTAATTGCGTATAATTAATTGCGCATAATTAATTAATTGCGCATAGTTAGCTGTAAATAGTTAATTTCGTACATATATAATTAATTGCGCATAATTAATTTATTGCGCATAGTTAACTGTGAATAGTTAATTTGGTATATATATAATTAATTGCGCATAATTAATTACGCATAGTTATTGCGTATTTATAATTAACTGCGTATATTTAATTGCGTATGATTACATAATTGCGTATAATTAATTGTGTACATAGTTAATTCCGTATAATTATTTCCGCATAATTATTGCGCATAATTAAGTTCGTATATATATTTATATAATTAATTGCACATAATTAATTGCGTATAATTAACTGTACATAGTTAATTTTGTATATATAATTAATTACGCATAATTATTGTGTATATTTAATTGCGTATGATTAATTGTGTACATAATTAATTGTGTATATGAATTCCGTAGAATTAATTACGTATAATTAATTCCACATAATTATTGCGTATAATTTATTGCTTGCATAATTATTACTTCATTATTTTGTACAAAAATTACTTAATTATTCACAATTATTGCATTTTCCAGACCGCCTGACACCGATTTCGAGATCCAGGGCTTCAAGGACACCTTCAATACCGCCTGCCTGGAGGAATGGCTCTCATGTGTGAGTTGCGGGGCTGTCCCCCGGCCGGGAGAGCCCTGCGCCGCCTGCCGACACCCGCTCTTCCACTTCTACTGCAGCCGATGCGCCGTCAACGTTCCAAAATGTGATCAGCCCCGGACGAAAACCCGGGATTGTGGCTATCCCTTATATCGGCTGGAGATTCCACATTACCGAAATTTAATCCAGGCCCAACTGACATTCCAGTGCTGGGTTCCAAGCTGTGACTTCCAGGGGACCGTCGAGGCTCTCAAGAGGCATGCGAAGCACCCTGGCGGGCATTTGAAGGTCCGGGCTCCGACGGCGTAAGAAGTCTTGGGTTTTTTCTGGTTTTGCTACGAGTATTTGCGAATTAATTCGAACTTTTAGAATTGCAACTTTTAGAATTCAAAATGAATTATTTTAAAATGGGAATTAATTCTTTGTTTTTGGGTAGATCAACCGTCCGGATTTCTTGTCCGGATTCCAATTGTGACTTCCAGGTTGGAGGATCTGTGATGGATTTACTGCCACATTTCAAGAAGGCCCCACATCGGATCGTGGTGGAAGAGCTGACGGATCACATTGTCAATTTCCACATCCCTTGGAATGTCCATCCTCCTCCAGATGGTTTTTTTTTTAAATTTAATTTTGACCATACTTAATATAATATAATTTAATATTTAACATAAGTTATAATTACAGTTTTTAATTTTTTTTAATACAGTCAGCCTGTTTCTGAGCGGTAAAAATATAATTTTGTATTTTAATAGTAAATACAGTTCAAATTCTGAATGGAAAAAACTACATTTAAAAAATGTTGGCATTTTTTTCTGTGTTGTAGGTACAATTCAAATCCCGGTGATTATCAAGGTGTCCGATCTGTACTTTGTCCTTGCCTGCGCCTTCCGAAATAATTATGTCCTCTACTGGATCTATCTTCTGGCGGATCGGAAGCCCCTGGACGAGGATGTCCATGTCATGTGCGGATTCGAGGAATTTGAGGTAAACATTAACAATATTGGACATCATATTTTGAAATAAAGCTTATAATTTGTCTCAAGGTACTGATAACATCCGAATCGGTATTCGAATTCAAATAAGAATTATATTCATATTTTACAGTATTTTAATCCGAATTAGTATCCATATTGTTATCAGAATAATATTTTCGGAATTTATAATTACAAAAATATATCCAAAATTCAAATTGGTGTTCAAAACTAGACATATCGACCAAGGTATGACATCCGAATCGGTATTCGAATTCAAATCGGAATTATATCCATATTTTTCAGTATTTTAATCGGAATTAGTATTCATGTTTTTGTCCGAAAAATATTTGAATTGGAGTTTATAATTAAATTCGTATGCAAAAGTTGACATTTTGATTCCGATACTTTATTGGTATTCGAAAATTCCTTCATTTTGTTGCTAATTCCCGCCTTCGGGCAAGTTTTTTTTGGCAAAATCAAGGTATTCTAACGATGATTTTTTCAATTGGCATTAATATAATTATTTCGACCTTAAAAGCATCGATTTTTGAAAAATCAGAGTTACGGAGTCAGTTTACTATAATGTGTATTAATTTTGCGTTTATTTTCAGCTACAAATTATCCCATATTGCATTCTAAATAAATTTTTTAAAGTATTCGAAAAGTATTTAAATACGTATTCAGGTATGTATGTCTGAATATTTGAATAAAATTGTATTGGAATTCGAATTTATATTTTAGATATCCGAATTTTAAATTTGTATTCATAATTAGGAAAAGCGCGTATTTGAATTCGAATTTTAATTCATATTTTTTCTGATGTCATATCTTCATATCGACATATGAATTCCGATACTTAATTGGTATTCGAAAAGGCCTTCATTATGTTGCTACTTCCCCCCTTCGAACAAGTTTTTTTTTTGTAAAATCAGAAATTTATTGTTGTTTTAAATTGACAGTAAATATAATTATTCCTTTTAAAAGCTTTGATTTTTGCAAAATCATAGTTTGCATTTAAAGTCAATTTATATTTGTTTTAATTGATCTTGCGTTTATCTCAGGCTGCAAATTATGACAGATATTGCATTATAAACAATTTTTTTTAAAAGTATTCAAACAGTATTTGAATAAGTTCTTATGTATTTGTATGTCTGATTATTTGAATAAAATTGTCGAAATCGAAATTAGAATTTATATTTTAGAAATTGAAATTTGCATCTATAATTCGGGGAAGGACATATTTTAATGGGAATTTTAATTCAAATTTTTTCGGATGTCATTTCCTGGTTTGTCTTTTAATGATCACCCTGAAAAATGGTTGTTGATTATTTATTTTTTTGCAAAATCCGTATAGACACATGAGACCAGATTGGAGGAAGCGCCACTTAGAAGGGTCAATGACCCCCCCGGGAATCTCATGGATTCTGCCTTGTCCTTGCAGCTCGACCGCCTCCTTGATGACTATTTATTTTACGACGAGAAGAGACGGAGGAATTACGTTAGCTTTGATTTGGTCATTTCCGTGGTTGGGGAGGATTAATAATTATAATTAATAATAATAAAAAAACAAGGCTTTCAACCTTGTGCAACATGCCCTGTACATATATATAGTTTAGTTACATATATATATTTTAGAAATATTTTCTTGTTTTACATGTGTTTCTACATGATGTTAGTTTACGTTTTAAATTGATTTACTTTTCGCGGTATTAATATGTATGCCCATATCTGCATACGCTCCCGGTGAATATAGGTTATTGATGGGAAAGTTGAAGGAATTCTCTAGCGTGAAAAGTATTTTTGTGTATTAGTGTAAATTCGGAAATAAATTTCTATAGGACAAAAAAAATATAATTTATGGGAACAGAATTTGGAAGTATATTTTGCATAAGAATGTAGGGCATTATTGGGAGTAAGAGGAATTATGGTGGACATTACGAATGTTCAATTGTCCGTTGCGAGTCTCCCCAATGACAATATCCTTGTCCAAAGTCCCATTGCGGGAATTGCTGAGCTCGGCCAGGAAGAATTCAACCGTGCCCAAATTATCGTCGCCGTCCACATCGTCGTCCCACACTTGGAATCGCAGACGCTAAAAATTTCGTTACAAATTTTAACGAATTAATTTTTCAAAATCAAAAAATTCCCCCTTGGTAGAACATTTCTGGCGGTAGAATTTTCTTTTGGTAGAATTTGTCTGGCGATTTAGTTTTTTAAAAATAAAAAAACCGGTTGATTGATACAAAATTTGTGGGACATTTTTTGTGGCTTACTTGAGAAGTGCCCGGGACAAAATCATCCACTCGGATCTGTTCGGACCACACCGGATTCTTGTTATCGTTCACCGGATTCGTACTGCCAATCTCTTCGAAGCGCCCTGCTGAACCGAAGGCATAGAACACTTTCACATAGGCGTCCGGGCTGCCCCCAAAAGGATCGGATGCCGGAAGGTCCCTACGGAGATTAAAATTGAAACTGATACAGTCATTTTTAAATTAATTTAATTAAGCTATACCAGTAATTTATAATACGCTATAATTATTTTGGGGATTAAATTCTAATTTTCGAATGTATTGAAACATTAAAAATTATCATTGCTATCGCTGGAAAAACAGAAAAATATTTTTGAAGAAATGGTAAGCTTGATTTTATCAAAATGGAAAACGCTAAATTGTTTTTAAATGAAATGAAATAAATAATTTTTAAATAAATAAATTTGTTTTGTAAATAAGATCTTACGTGGCCGACAAACTAAGGAGCACAGGAGAGGCTGCGTCGGCGGAGTTTTTGGTGAGAATGGCAGAGGAAATTAGCAGAGAACAGAAGACAGAAATCAGAATTTTATTCGCCATTTTAGTTAATTTAAATATAGAAATCCTTTTGAGAAAAATTGAGAGAAATCCTTATGGGTTTACAGCCTATAAATAATAATTACGAAGACTATCAATGATGGCAAGTTACTTCACGGCAAAGAACATCCGAATGGAATGAAAGTAGGCAATTTTTCCAGTGTTTTGCTTTATCTGTTGGGAATATTTATTTATACCTCCAATGATGCGTATGTATAGCTGCAATGTTAATATAGCTGTATAATTAAACGTTAGTCCTGACTTCTGACGCATAACAGGCCTTACATCAGAGATGAAGCGGATTAAATACAAGGCATTAAATATGCAAAATATATGTAATTATGCACACGTATACATATTAAATTGCTAACAGTATATATGTATATAGCTAATGGTAACCACTACATATAGAAATTTATTCTCCAAAATTGCACATTGGAATTCGTCCCTGACTTTACTAATCCACTTGTATCCATTCATTTGTGATTGAATTCCTGGAAAAGGGAAGGACTTTCCAGGGGAATTTTATGGAAAAGATTACTGCTCCGGATTTTTTAAACATAATACTATGCATTGGACAGCAAGCAAATGATTGAAAAACGTTTATGTATATATAAAAACGTTTAATATGTGTACGATAAATAAATAGGATAAATAATCTATTTGTGTCCCAAATTACGTACGTGGTCAATCATGTTTACTCGCGGATTCTTATCTGTTTTGGTACAATTTTCACATGCACTCACTGACGTGTGTTTAATTTCATTTAATTGCAATATGTACTGCACGGTTTGTTATGAAACTCATTTTTTTATCAATCTTGTTACTTTTCATATACATATATACATATGTTTAAATGAATTATTTTATGAGTGGAATCATAAAAGTCTCGGAAAAATGTCTATAGTTATTGATACAAACTAGGTACATACTCTGTAGGGAACTATCAAATTATCATTTATTTTTACCAAAAATGATTTTTAATATAATAGCACAGGGAATTTTGTTGTGATTATTTACAAAAATAGCTTTCGTATACGGATATTTAGAATTACGGAATTTTCCAAGATATTAATTACATTTAGCCATTTTATTTCGACAAGCGTATTTTTGGGACACTCAGCCTAGATTTTTGAATGAATGCGTCAGGCACGATCAAAATTACATATATAAATTTAATTTATGAAATTTTAATGATGAAACTAAACCAAAAATGTATTTAAGGAAAAAATTATGCATTATTGCTTCATGACTTACGAAATCCTCGAGGCAATCTTTGTTTGGGAAAATGCATTTTAATTGTTAATGCATATTAAATTTTAATGCATGTTAAATTTTAATGCATGTTGAATTTTAATGCATGTTAAATTTTAATGCATGTTGAATTTTAATGTATGTTAAATTTTAATGCATGTTAAATTCTAGCTCATGTTAAATTTTAATGCATGTTAAATTCTAGTTCATGTTAAATTTT
>JAQGBT010003286.1:0-20160 GCA_034698585.1 Disparrhopalites patrizii | reverse complement strand
GAGAAATTAAGCAGAAAAAGAATTTAAATATTAAGAAGAAATATAGGAACAATATAGGAAAATAAAGGGAGAGAAATGAAAAAGTACAAGCAAGAACAAATTAAGAAAAAAGAGCGTATCAGAGGGGAAAGGGGTGAACGAGAGGGAAATAAACAAATAGGAGGAAAAAGAGGTGTAAATGAAAAAAGTGGACGGATGTAGGAAAATAAAAAATAGATGAAAGAGCTGAATAAAAACAAATAAGAAGGAAAGAAAAATGACAAATAAACAAATGGCAGGCATATAACACCTCCAAAGCAAAGGGAAATAAAGAAGGAGTCAGAAACAGAGAAGAAAAGAGAACATTAAAGAAACACGAGATCAAAAGATGAATTGAAAAAAATTAGCCAGACACACCAGAAAGGAAAAGAGTACAGAGTTATCCCAACAAAAATCAGGATCCCAAACTGCAAAAAACTGATATGCCGATACTAAATTATGCCATTGAAACTCAGAGGAACCCAAAATGTTGTTGAACATTTTCTTTTACTGTTTCTGATGACGTCTTTCAATCACTTACAATCTGCTATGGCACATGTACAGGCATATTTCTAATAGAGTTTGAGGGTCATATATATTCTCTTGACGACATTTCTACGGCGAAAAGAAAGAAGGGTCCAGTCCCTTTGTGAGTCCAATGAACTTTGACGATTGGAAAAAAAAGGAAGAAAAGGAGACAAAAATCCAGGAAAAAATCTTATCCCCCTTTTATATATCGGGGTAAGCACTGGCCACAAATCTTTTTCCTTGCTTGGTGAAGTAATGCGTCTGGATGTTAAAGGTCTTCCCATTCAAAGCCACTGGACAGCGCGTCCCCGGCCGGGAATAGAAGCAAATGGTGTAAAGTGCCATCTCCAACTCCGGACTTGTCCCCACAAACATGGTCGACACTGGCTTTTGACTTCCATTCCATTTGAATTTATGTTTTATAATGGATCCCTTCTACAAGTCCCAAAGAAGATCCGGTGGAGGAGTCAGTGAGAGTGGAGAGAAGTGGATGATGAGTGGGAGGACAACAAAAAATACATGGAGACAAGTGAGACAAAATTGGTTTTTTTATATACATATAAGTACATATCTTGTATGTACGCATATATCCACATATATGGCCCGTGTGGTGTAAATATGTACTTCTACAGACACGGCACGTAGTCTAGGGAAAAAGCACGAGTCCGACGGATCTTCAAAGCACGATGGTGACAGTCAGGGAAAGACTAAGAGGAATCAACAACCCGTAAAGTGACGGAGGAACAAGAAAAAGCGAGAGTTACAGAAGAAAACCCGGTTTTCGATAAATTCTGATATAAAGTCCACCCGCACAGAGACTATCGAGTCAATTTAAAGGAGGCAAATCAAAGAGGAAATTTTAAATCCAGGGGGAGAAGGACAGGAAACAAACATTTAAAAAAAAAACTATATGCGTAGCAGTCTTGATCTGAGCAACTGGAACAAGCAAAATGTTATATGTTCAAATATGTTCAAAAAAAATAGCAAATCGATAACACACTGAGACGCAGGAAGAATTAATTAAAAGATTAGCATAGAGAAAATGAATACCAACTCAAAGGAAGAGACTACAACATATTACAATAGAGACAAATCAGACGAAGCGCGGAGATATAAAGAGAAAGCAAAAATTAAAATGCATAACGCATAGAAAACTAGAGAAAACAAAGAAAAAATAGGAGACAGTAAAACAGCATCAGAGAAAGCAAAATTGGGGGAAACAAGAACAAAAGCAGAAAATAGTATTTAGATAGTCGATAACTTAGAATATTAAAAATTTAGAAAAATGTATTCAGATAGTCGAAAAAACTTGGCGGGAATAAAGAAATATAAGGCGGAAAATTAACCGGAAGGGGCACAAAAAAAAACCAGAAAACATCAAATGCAAAAGGTTCGAGGTAGAACAACAAAAAATACGCGGAAAAAATAAATACCAGCAAATGGAACGACGGCAAGGGTAAGGCTATTTACAACGAGAAACAGAAGAAACAAACAAATAGAAAGTTGAAGCAAAAAAAAAACAATTAGAAAGTTGAGGCAAAAAACACATAGAAAGTTGAGGCAAAAAACACATAGAAAGTTGAGGCAAAAGCAAATAGAAAGTTGAGGCAAAAAAAATAGAAAGATGAGGCAAAAAAAAATAGAAAGTAGAGGTAAAATTCAGAGAAAACCCAGGCAAAATCCATGGAGAGAAAACACGAACAGATACACAGGTTGGGAAAGTGAAAATAAAAGAGGAAGATAGAAAATAGGAAGCGCACACTGACAAAAAAGGAGAAAGTCGGAGTAGAAAAACGTAGAGGATAAAAAGGGAGCTTAAGAAACCATGTCCTACCCTTGTCCTCTTATCTCCTACTTTCTCCCAAAGTCGTCTTTCACAAAGTAAAACCTTTCAAGTTCAAAGTGTAGCAAGTAAAAAAAAATAGGTGGAAGAAGTATCTTTGAAGAAAAACTTTCCCTTCTTTACTTTGACAACACAGATGAAATGGGGCGTGCACATGTATGTACGACGCACACTTTTCATAAGAGAACTGGGATAGTCAGCATTATGTAAAGAAAATCCCCCCACATAAGTACATGTGTATTTTTTTTATCCATGAGAAAGGCTAGGACAAACTATTTAATGGGGGAAAAAAGTCTCATCATTCCTCTGAGTATTACTAAAAAGTTGGTTTGTATCCCTCTCTCCAATAATTTCAGATTTTCCTCCAGTTTATATAAAGTTCCCTGGAAGACCTTAATAAAGAAGGAAAGAATTTGTGTTGTATAGTGCCCTTTTTATCCTTTTTTCATTTCTTGGAATATTTCTGCTTTTTTCCCATTTAAAAGAAAGCAAGACAAAATATAAGAGCCACATTTTGTAATACTGATGAAATGTACGGATCTTCAAAAGTTGCTGCCCAAAATAGAGTCCCATCGGACTTTATAGAAGATTAGATGGAGAAGCCTACGCGAAAACTGCCATTTCCCTTTCACATTATCTTGGACGAGCCTTTCTCGTCGATGACTTCACTGTAGCTATACTAATAGGGCACAATTTAGTCAATGACGTACATACAAAAACCCACAGAAATCCCCGGGTTTAAACCAGGGCATAGAACAAATGGTAAAAGTCTGGAAAAACAAAAGAATTTCTGTTTGTGAATGAAGTCAAATTTTTTTTTATTAATTTTGTTCCTTTCTCCCTCGACAACAAAAGTTTTGCATCCACAAAGAACTTTGTGGACGACGGCGAAGATAGGATTCCTAAGAATTTTTAGTATATATATGTACATATGCATGTAGATACATATATAACAATATATTATGCGGATAAACAATACCTACTTGTTTTCTACAAGTTTATGGCATTACTAGAAAAGTACATTTAATCGAGAAAAAAAATATTCTTTTTTTTATCAATTCCCTACTTGCTGCAGTTGATATATTCATACGATTGCAAAATTTCTTTCAGAGCTACTTCAAAGAGGAATGGCGAGAGAGAAAAAGAGAAAGACAAAGAGAGGGAGAGAGAAGAAATAAAAAGGCAAAAGTATATAAAGACCAAGCAAGAAGCTGAGAGAGGAAAAAAGGCACAAATGTGATAACGTAAAATAAATTGGAGATTAACCTATTCTAGAGAAAACTGACGCAAATGAAAAAAACAAAATGGCAAAGAAAAAGACAACAAGAGGGAAAATGACGGTAGTGGGAATAACCTGAGAAAAAAAATGTGAGAAAGAATACAAGTTGAAAATAAAAGCCGGGATTACCGACCGGAAGTGCGAAAAAGAAATTTCGTCAACAGGCACAACCACCAACTGGAAGAGTTACATGAGTTATGACGCAAATATACGTCAAGAAAATGCCGACATTATAAAAAGAATCCCCCAAAGGATATCCGCCCAAACGTGGTTTGCAAAGGGCAAATAAGCGTTCCAAAATAACTTACAAAATGGACGAAAATAGCAAGATACACTATTTAGCTTTTAAGCTAATATCCCCAGGCTCCAAAAATGACTTACAGGTCCCAAGCGAAGATTGAACATATGTCCATAATAATCCAGATGATTCTTGGACTCTTCCTGGCTAAAGAAGACCCAATTGTGAAAGCCGGACACCTGACCATTCTTGGTCTCGCCCAAAAAGATGTGTTCAAATCCGGAGCTCCCAATTACTCCCCGTTCCCGGCTGTACATTTGAAACCAGATCTGATGGAGAGCCTCCCGGAAGGCTCGATTACTGGACCGGAGCCTTCCATTCTGAGTCCTTTGATTGGGAAGATAGCCCTTTGCCTGGAGGAATTCCTCTGTCTTTCGCATGATCTGTGTGGAGAGGATTTCATCCAGGAATTGGGATTCTTCCGTTGTCTCCTGCGGCGTCACGACCTCCGCCTGGGCTGCACTTGCCACGTAGTTGTTGTGTAAAGGGATCAGCTTGGCGATTGTAGACTTCCGGTATGCCGACGCAGTCACGGATAAGAGCCTATAGATGTGTTCACAGAAAAACGAGAAACAAAAATCGGTTAGAACCAGATATTTTTTGTATTGTTTTTTATTTTTTCAACCGATTCCACATCAAATTGAATCTTCCCCGTTAAAAGTCAACAAGCAATTGTCAACAGCAGGCTATTCCGCATCAGTTAGTGTCGTACTTTTCTTTTTATGTTATTTCCTAACTTTACCCACGATTCGAAGAAATTCGAGGGTATGGAATGGTGGAGCAAGAGCTATGCCGATATATTGACACTGCATAATTATTTTCGACTAAATGTGCGGACTTTCCAATACAAAACTGATTAAAAAGATGAAAACCGTTAAAATTATATCCCCGTTATTGACTCAATATTCCCTGTACTGTGGCCTGCCCCAACAATAATAACAAAGAAATACGAAGACTGCTGTGTACAAGATCTTATTACAGTTCGAGTAATTTAGGTACATCTAGAAGCAACAAGAATTTGACACGTTTAGATTCAAGTTGAAAAAACAGAAATAGAATTTTATATTTCTAACTTGTAGCGAAGAAACAACCATAACTTGGCTATTTCTTGCCGGATCGTAATGAAGTTTTCTTGGCGCGATTCCGCATTAAAATTTTGCGTCCAAAAGGTTGTATATCTTGTTATAATTCTGCGCTAGCTTACAAGCAAAGTGCAATCATTTCCAGAATTTAGTATATAATTTATAAATAGTAATTTTTGCAACTAATCGTCCACGAACTTAGTCGTTTTTTTTTGTGATTCCTCCTTTTTCTATATTTGTTTGGTTGCCTTCTTCCTTCTATAATTGTCCCCTTCCTCTCCCAATTTCCTATTATCCCTTATCTTTGTCCTGGATTCGATTGTGTCTACCGCTTTTCTGACTTTCTCCTTCGTTTCCGGTGACACTAATATCCGCCTTTTTTTCTAGGCCCAAAAAGAGTTGATCTGTCTCTGTTTCGCTCTAAAAACTTTCTTTTCCCGTTGTTGATTGAATAGCATTTCCACCTTGACATCCATCCCTTTATATAGGATTTGACACTAACAATGAACTGTAGCCTACGGAAAAGGTCAGCAAAAAATTGATGAATGAGATGAAGTGGAGGTAGAGAGAAAAAAAACGTAGAAAGGAAAAGAAAGTTTTCTTTGTCCATGGCCAAAGATTAATACGGAGGATACGACAGTCATCAAAGGGAAGACTTTGGATGACACCGAATCAAATACGTATGTATAGAATTACCGGATAAAAGGGTTTGGCAGCAGCTGACAAAGAAATTATTAGTTTTTCTTCTCATTTTCCAACTCCATGCCAGGCAAGAATTTTTTTTTGTACCTTTTAATCCTATCTATATACACGTTATTATAGAAATATTTGAGCAAAGGTATCTATGTATGCTTGCTTTACACACATGTTACCAGGAGCTAATTTCCACCCAAGAATTTTCCTCTCTCCCACACACACATCTGTCATCAGCACGTTGTGATTGGGAATAAAGGAAAGAATGAAGATTGAGACATTTTTTATGGCACATTATTCCCTTCAGCTGTCTCCTATGGATTTTTTGGTGGTAAAAATGACGGATAGAAGAAATTGGGAAGGAAATTCCCGAAAGGGTTACAAATCATACGCAGTATTTTCACCAAAATAAAGCCAGTATATAGCTGGGTCCAAGAAACATTATAGACCCCCCTTACTCTATTTTTTCACAAGAAGTCCAATAAGTTCCAAAAGTTCATTTTCAAATTAATATTTTTATTCCGTCTTTCGGGACAAAAATCTTATTTTTCCTTAACCGTAATAATCGGAACAAAAAAAATCTATTTCACCAAAAACTGAGATGATTAAACTTCTTTTTGAAAAATTCCAATAACCATAACTTGGCTAATCTTGGTCGGATCAGAATGACGTTTACTTCACATATCCAAAATTATGCATAGAATAAATGTTAGCAGTTTTCTCTAGCATTGCAGGGTCATAGAGTAATGGGGGTGTATAATGTTTTTTGGCATTGTGTACGTCGATATTCCAACGCTTTATACGGAAACACGTGAGCAAATATGTTGCAGATTATTGGGAAGGAAAAGTTTTTTGGTCCACAAGGAGGACATATTCTTTTGGAAGATGATGAGAAACAAGAAAAATATGAGGGGATTCCATAATGGAAAAAGTTTTTGAGTCTCTTTTTCCCCCCTTCTTCCACTTATGTATATTTGTCCCAAAAGACGTTACAGTAGTAGCATCTCGGTGGACAAAAATCTGAAAAGGAATGTGTGGGTTGGGTCTACTTGGAAAGTTTCGGAGACTGAGTTCTCGGAAGGGGACCAAAAAGACGTATATTACCTTCCCTTTGCCCTTTCCAATAAAGGGGAAGAAATTATTACATTCTATCTATACAAATTATTTGCTTTTTCAATTTCTTTTTCATGGTCTCTCCTTTTTTTACTTGGTTTTATTTTTCGCTTCTGGCCATTCTTTTCCTTTTTGTCTCCGTATCTTTTCCCTTGCTTATTTGTAGGTAGCATCTCTTTTTCGGGGTTATATTGCCTCTTCGTTTCCCTCTCTTTCTCTCTCTGTTGTCCCATTTCCCTCTCGATTCTGCTCGGTTTCTTACTTCTTATACTTCTCTTTCGATTTATATTTTTCTTCCTTTTGGCTATGCCATAGCTTTCTCTTTGATATTTTTTCTTCCTTTTGGCTATGCCATAGCTTTCTCTTTGATATTTTTTCTTCCTTTTGGCTATGCCATAGCTTTCTCTTTGATATTTTTGTCGGTATTTCTCTTTGATATGTGTTTGTCTGTGTTTCCCTTTGATTTATTTCTCTATATGTATTTCTCTTTCATTTTTTTGTTTGCACAGATTTATGTTTGAAGTTTTCATATGAATCTTGATTTTTCCCTCGGACTTTCTTTTAGATTGTCCTCCCTGTATTTCCCTTTGATTTTCTTCTCTATATGTATTTCTCTTTAATTTTTTTCTCTACATTTCTATTTAATTTTTTTAATCTAAGCTGCTGTTAGTTTAATTTCACTGTGTTTTTCTTTAGTGTGTTTAGGGTAATTTTGCTGTATTTCAATTTGATTTGGTTAGTCTATATTTTTCTCTGACAATTTTGTCTGTGTCTCTTTGTACTTTTGTCCGTATTTCCCTTTAAATTTCGTTGCTATTTCTGTGCTTTCCCTTCACCTTTCAATTACAGATATTTTCATTGCTTTTTGTCTTCATTTCTCATACAATTTCTTCTTGTTCCTATACATTTCTTCTTGCTCTTCGTAGCCATATTATTACTTTATCCGTTTCTGCTTGTTTTCTCCATGGTTTAAATTTGTCTCTAGTACCTTTTTGATTTTGCTTGTCTACATAAATTCTTTTCACTCTGTATCTCTCTTTTCTCTTTGCTCCCAGCGTGCTTGTCTCTCATTTGCTCCTTGCCCTTCTCACCTTAACCCTGTACCTTGTTTTTCTTGTCCTTGGTTCTCTTACCTAACATTTACATTAAAAAAAACGTGTCCTATTAGTCTCAAGAAATATGAAACTTGTATGCAATCCCAGAAATGGGATGAAGTTTTTTAATTAAAAAAGTTGAGCAGGTGCAATTATCATTAATAATAATAATATCCCATGCTTGTACATACATATCTATACATATAACGGAAAAAAATGCCATAACATTCCTTACGGATGAGATGCTCGGTCCTGAGTGGTGGCAAAAGTGGTTCGATTCTGCAGGTTGACTCTCACCAGGTCCGCCGCATTGTTGGGTCCCTCCAGTCTCCATAGGGTTTCCGTGATCTCTCGTAGCTGAGCGTCCGTGACCGTGAAATTGGCCTGAGCTATGTGTTTGGAGACAATTATTGTACATTGAATGATTACATTTTTTTGTTAGTTTCATTAAGACATGGGCGGTGATGGAATAGCTAAGTAATATTAGTTTTTCAAAAGTTTTATTTTTGTTCCTTCCATCCAATTTAAATTAGGCTTGATTAGTTCCAAACTATAGGAATATGATAGAAAGGGACAAAGGAGACATTGAAAAGACAGTGGAAGGGACGGGCATGCTGAGAAAAAACTTTTTGTTTTGCGACTTTTTCTTGTTGGTAAATAATAAAAGGAGCAGCTGGAGAGTGTACAAATAATGAGATTCGCCCACACTTTTTCCCATTGTTTTCCTCGTGACTCTTGTCCTTTCATTGTCTCCATTTCTCTCTTTCTCTCTCTTTCTTTCTCTCTCTCTCTAACTTTCTTCTTTCTCTCTTGGTACAGACACCCCCATACTTTCCCCTGCATCTCATCATTGGCCCCATTTCCCCTGTTACGTGTGCAGCCATTTCCGATTCAGTTCTGGAGAAGCCTAAAAAAAGCCCTATACTTATCCATTCTCCATGACAAAAGAAAATTGGGAAATTGCTTTCAAGAAATACCTCCATTGTTTCACTCTGTCAAGGTCAAAATGGAAACAAAACAAGTCAGAAAAAATTCAAAAACGGATAAGCTCTTTGTGTGTATTTCAAAGAAAAAACTATTATAAACCCAAATAGAAAATGTATTTCACAACCGAAAAAAATGTATTTCACAACGGAAAAAAAATGTGTTTCACAACAAACAAAATGGTATTTCACAACATACGAAAATGTATTTCTAAACCAAAAAAATGTATTTCAAAAAAAAACTAAAACCAAAAAAAAATGTATTTCAAAACCAAAGACAAAATGTATTGTTTCCCAAAACGATGTCACACACATGGGCATAAAAAAATTTTTTACTGCAACAATCACTGCAACATCTCCCCATCCCTCCCTTCCTCACCAATGTAGTCACAGGCGTGGGAGAAATCCCGGCAGCAGTCACCAAATTTGGAGCATTTCTCATTGCACTGGCAAGGGAATTGGGAATGGAAGCCCACCTCACATCTCCCCTCACAACTGAGACATTGAGGTCCATAGTCGGGGCAGCAGTCCTGGAATTCCATGCATTTTACATTGCATTGGCAAGGCCAATTAGTCTTGTCATGTCCTCGGGTGTCACATCGGTCTTGGCAGGTGTAGTAGGACAAGGCGGCGGCATCATTCAGCCACCACCTCCTCCTCGTGGAAATCAGTCCGTCAGTCTCTGTCGGGCTCTTGGGAGTCAGATGAGAATGATAGGGAGAGAATGGTCTCGTCGGCTCTTTATTGGGCAGTCTTAGCATGGTCGTTAGGAAATGAGTAACTCGAGATCCACTTGTCAACTTGTCATGGAGAAATGTCGGGTGGGCAAGCGGGGGCTTACTTGATGGGCGGAATTCATCTGTTTGAGTAGGAAGAGAAAGTAAGTGGGAGGTTTTTTTCCTTTCTTATTAACTGTTTCCATGGGAAAATAAGGGACAAAAAATGAGGAACAGGAAGCTCAGCCTCTCTCTTTCGCTTTCTTTCTCTCTCTTTCTCTCTCTTTCTCTCTCTTTCTCTCTCTTTCTCTCTCTTTCTCTCTATTTTTCTCTCTTTCTCTCTCTCTACATGAATAATAAATGGCTGAGCAAGTGCTGACTCTTCCTTTTTCCCTTTGATTGTATGTGTGGGAGGAATTAGAGGGAATGCTTATGTAAAATGGTTATTGCGTCTCTAATTACCCAACTGACTGCTGGTGGTGGGCGGCTGTCTAATCATTCACTCTGTCTTTCCCTGTGCGATTGCTTTCACCCGTATACTTCCTCTTGAGATTTCCTCAATGCTATTGTCTTTCACTTTTGCTCTGTCTCTCTCTCTCTCTAGCTCTCTCTTTCTATCTCTCTCTTCCTGACTTTCCCCTCCGAGCTTTCTCCGGGATTGTCTCTCCCTGAGTTTGTCCGTCTCCCACGTGTTTACTAGACTTAAGAGGAAGTTATTGGGAAATCCCAAGTATTAGATGCAGATGGTATACATATGAGTTTCATTCCAGGCAGTGCATAGAGCTTTTCCAATAGGAATATCCTATTGGAAAGAGGCGTGGGAACGGGATGGTGGTTTTTGTATTAATCCCTTCCATTAATCCCCTAAAAGTAGTTTTCATTTAAGCCTGGAATTAACTTCTGTTTTCTATGGGAGTATAGCTACATTAGTATCCGAGAGTTGAATATATACTCTCTATATATGATTGAATATGCATATAAACTCTCTCTGGAGTGCCTTGGTTGTGATTCAAGAGGAGCTGCTTCACTTTTTCTGGGATTATTTGCCTCCCATCAATTCTTCTAGTCTAGGCTATCTCGTTCTAGTGGACTTTCTCTCTCTTTTTCAATCTCTTTTCCATCTTTTCCTCTCTTTTTTTTAATTACACTATTTTTCTCTGTATTGGCTTCTATATTTTATTTGCTCATGTTTCCCTCTACATTTCCTTATATCTGTCCCCTTGAATTATCCTCTCCTTTTCTTTGTATTTTCATCTATTTATTTCTTGGCATTTTTCATCTCTTTTCCTTGGCATTTTTTATCTCTTTTCCTTTGGTATTTTTCATCTCTTTTCCTAGACATTTTTCTTTTTTTTTCCTTGACATTTTTTATCTCTTTTCCTTGGCATTTTTCATCTCGTTCCCTGTATTTCTTCTCTTTTCTCTTTCTTGTCTATTCCTGTCTCTTTCGATCTTATTTTGTTTTCAGTCCTGCACTTTTCCTCTTTGTATTTCTCCCTTGCTCGCCTCCTGATTTCTTTTCTACTGGATGCTGTTTTGTCATCGCCAGCCGCCGAATTGCGTTGACAGAGCCCAAACGTATTTTGTATGAGTGAGCATGAATGAAATAAACCTGGCAATGGAATTAAATGTGACCGGAAGCTTGAATGCTTGAGAACACGGGGGCACCTCTATTATTTCCGGCCATTTGACGTCAACTCAAAAGCAATAATATTATTATTCAACGTCTCCAACGCAATTCCGTTACAAAAAAAAAAGAATGTACATATGCAATTATATTGTGGCGTACATCGATTTCCAGTGATATTTGTTCCAGTTCTACGGTTAAATGTAGTCAATAAAGGGTGATAAAGGTCAATTTCGTCCAATCAGTCACTATATTACAACGTACAAAGTACATACACAAACGGATGTGCATAGGTACATGTGTAAAGATCCGCTCACGCAAAATTTTGAAGGTTCTCTGATGCCATTGATTCTATGTACGAAACTTCTAGGAGTGAATCACACTTTTCTTCTGATTTCTTCTGTATTTCACAATGACTTGAGTCTATTATTAGAACTCCTAATAATGTCTGTGGAAGTATCATTTTCACGGAATTCAAACCACCACAAATTGCCTTCCCTTGTACGCCGCACTATTCAAAAAGACGGTGAACGGGGCTATACATATTGAAGAGAGATTTGGGACACTTTTGCGTGCATACACAAAACGGAAGAATGTGGGAGTGTAAAGGTTTGAAATCAATACAATTGCAACCTACACTCCTTATGGCGTGTTGGGAGTTATTTCGGATTTTTTTCCACCCTCATTTGTACCTTGGGGAGCTGCGTATATTCGACGAATTTGTTTTCTTGAGGTACCATATATAGCTGCCATATGCAGAAATACATCCAGATATGGAGGGGAAATGATTAGATATTATTTTTTCAAATTTATATGCATGAACGACACACATGTATTTGTATGTAGGAATAGACGCCATTTCCTCTGACAGGTAAAAATAATGGGGGAGAAAATGGTGAAATAATTCGCTGGAGAACGCCTGCCTACACTAAATGCTTGGTAATGGCTATGCAATGCCCTTGCCTCCAAATGCTTTCTCCACGTGTGAATGTGCTGTGTGGGATGGAATTTTTTTTTTTTGATTGAGTATAAACATACAGTCGGATGCGGGACAGCTTTCTCCTGCATCACTTTCTCTTTGTATACCTCTTATTTTTATTGACATTCTCTCTCTCGGGAATTCTCTCTTTCCATTTCTGTCTTCCTATTTCTCTGGCCCGTCAAATTATATTGCTTTTTTTTCTCTCATTTTATTCATTCCTTTGTCTCTGTTTTGAATTCGTCGTCTCTCTTTAGTTCATTCCGCTTCTCTATTTCGATCTCCCGTTTTGTCCCCCTTTATTTCTTATTTATATTCTTTTTATCTGCCTCTATTTATCTCTTGTTTTGTCTCTCTGTATTTCTCTCTTTTTATCCCTTGCTTTGTCTCTGTCGTTCTTTTTTATCCCGGGCTTTGTCTCTGTCGTTCTTTTTTTATTCCTTGCTTTGTCTTTGTCGTTCTTTTTTTATTCCCTGCTTTGTCTCTCCCTATTTCTCTCTTTTTATCCCTTACTTTGTCTCTCTTTTTCCCACTCGAATTCTTTCTTTTTTCTTCTCTCTCTTGAATTCTGTCTGTCTTCTTCTCTCTAATTCTTTCTCTACATATTCCTTCGTAATCATTCTTCTCGGATTCTTGCTCTGTCTTCTCTTTCTCTTGAATTATTTCCCTATGTATGTATCTCTGCTTTTTTTCCATTTCTCTCTGCTTTTTCTACTCGATTTTCCCAGTGTTTCCGTCTTTCTCTTCATTTTTCGCTTTCTCACAAAATGTTGATATACTTTTGTTCTCTCTATGCTGCTATCCGATGCCCGTGGCCTACTCACTGCAGATGCCCGGATTCCCCCAAAACGAAATAAATCGGGCGGGACGGAGAGACACAAAATATATAATTCGGCATGCGGCTTCACATAATGTATGGAAGGGGGCTGATTGACAGAAGTAGATATGTGAATGCAAAAATATTGTTCTGGCCCACTACTCCGTTGTAAATGCCACGAGGGAACCAGAACATATTTTGCACCTCTCCGTTTATACAGGCTCTAGACGCTCATCCATATAATATTCGATGGCTCTAGCGATTGTGGATGTGGGCAATATTATAAAAGTATGGAGAATTTTCCAGCATTCTCGAGTTGCCTAGAATATTTCCTGGAACCCTACACGACTGTTGAAATCAATGGTTAATAATAGAAGCGGGGAAAATATTAATCAGCATTTGGAGCATGGATGGAAATACGCAAATTGCACTCCAGGGAATGGAATTTTCGCTTACGAGGCATTCGTTAGTACTCCATCAAATCACGGTCCTAGCTTTTACGCTCGCCATCTGCAACATCAAAGTCGAATGTGGCATTTTAGGATGAGTATTTATTTTGCTAGGTACATATCAAGTCCCGAGGAAAATATGTCCTTTCCTCTCCCTACTAGTATTGAGGCAGGCTTTGTGAAAATGCGAGTGGAGCTTGTTGGAGACAGAAATGTGGAATAAGGTCAACTACGGAGTTTTTTGTTTACTTTGGTATAAGTATCTATACGAAACGGAAGAGGCGACGTGTGTTATTTTTTGCGACATCAACAATGTTTGTTTAGCTTTCTGCCGTTTCCGATTTTTCCTTCTACGATTTCTCATTTCACTCTCCGCTGGAGATGTTATCGGAGAAATGAAGTAGAGGGGAAAGCTAGAAACTTTGTATATATAAACATGCTGGCTGGCCTCGCTGGTTTTTTTTATGGGGGCGGAATGGAAGAGTAATCTTTGGGGAGAGATCAAATAAGGAGAGCGCTGGGGCAGTGGGTAAGTAGCACAGGGGAAAACATTACTAGTGGCTGTTATGATGTGGAATACAGCCATGGAATATCTGTCCAACTGCTTTCTCCAAGGATATTTTCTCTCTCTTTCTCTGGCTCTTTCAGAAGTATTTTCGCGGTTATCCTGTTACTTTCTCCCACGCATTTGTTTACGTTTTCCGTTTTATGCTTCATTTTTCCATACATTTTTCCATACATTTTTCCATACATAAATAGGTTAGCCTATTTTTGTCCAGTTATTGCGATTTTTTCTCCATTTCGTAGTCTCATTCTACATTTCTATAGAGGTTTTACTCCTTCTGACTCACTTTTCACTTCTTGTATTCGAATCCCTTTTTTAATTTCTCTCTTTTCCTCGTGTACGTATTTCTCTTTTTCGTTTTTTGTTGGTTTCTCTCGCTTCCTCATTTTTATTTCTTCCTCGTTTTTATTTCTCTCTTTTAATTTTCTATTTTACTTCTCTTGTATTTCTCTATTTTAATTTTCTCTTTCAATTCTCTTGTATTTCTTTCTTTTAATTTTCTCTTTTGCTCCAGTATTGCTCTGATCCTGCTTTCTTTCTCTTTTCTATTTATCTCACTTGCAAGCTTTTTCTTTCTCTTTTCTATTTATCTCACTTGCAAGCTTTTTCTTTCTCTTTTCTATTTATCTCACTTGCAAGCGTTTTCTTTCTCTTTTCTATTTATCTCACTTGCAAGCGTTTTCTTTCTCTTTTCTATTTATCTCACTTGCAAGCTTTTTCTGGATCATTCTGTTACTCTCTCACATTTCCTAACTTCTCAAAGTCTTCTGAAGGTTTGACCTCACGTTGTTTGATGTTAAAAATCCGTGTCTAAAATTCATTGCATGGCTGCAGCAGTGGAAAATTGAGATTGAGGGGGAGAGAGTCGGAAATGGAAAAGGCATGCACACTCCGGAAATAATAAGTAGAGTAACATTCGCCGCTGTCACATTTTAGCCAGTGATCCAGGACCAAGTGACACGCGGAGACATATATAGTATATGTATCCATATTAGATTTGTATGTCTCATACTAGCACATGTACCCCGAGAGTAAAATGTCGGTGGCATTATCGGGTAATGGTACCAAATGGTCCCGACATATTGCAGCAATGCTACAGGGCAACTTCCCAATGATTTTTTCTGTGAAAAAGAAAGGCGCTTTTTTACTATTGATTCATGTCAAGGCCCAAATGCACAGTAAAGCAGATTTTTCTATACTATACTTGATGTATTTCTATGCTTACTCAGTCCTTGCTATTATTATGAGATTAGAGTTGAAACCTAAGTCTCCAGACTTAAAGGGGAAAGTAAAGGCGTAGAAGGTTAGAAGAAGATGAAGCACGTATTTTTCGTAGTTTATTTATTCAGGTGTTGGATTCAAATGTAGGTGTTTTTTATGTTATCTCTGTTTGTGAGCGTCAAGATCGTTCAAGAGAGATTTGTACAAGAAAAAAAATCCTTCATTTCCGCGTAGGTAGACGATGGAAGGGATAAGGAATGGCACGAGTGGGATAGATTTTACGTAAGTGTGAAGCCTCTGGGATTCGTTTGTAGGAAGGAATAAAAGTGCAACGTGCCTTGAGAATGATTATGGGGCTGTGCGAATCTGTTTGGTTTAAATAATGCTTTAAGATGTTTGGACTTGATCGTGTTTAGGACTTTACTTTCTCTCTCTTACTCTGCATCTCTTCCTCTTCGTTCCTTTATTTTATTTTACGCCTCTCATTTAAGCTCCTTGCTTACTTGTGTTGTTTGACAGAAAATCCAGTCAATCTGTAATTCTTTTGCGAATTGCCTTCGTCTCGTTCTCTTTTCCTTTATCATTTGCTTTCTCTTTCTATTATGCTAATTCTATCATTTTCTTCTTTTTCCTTTCTTTCTCCTCTTTCTCTTTTTCTGTCTCTATTATCTTCTTTATACACTTTCTCGCTTTCTTTCTTCTCTTTCTCTATTTCTTTTTTTCCCTTCTTTCTCTCTCTAATTTGCATTTCTCCTCTGTCTCGTTTTCGTTCTCTTCTTTCTCTCTCTAATTTGCTTGTCTCCTATTTCTCTTTTTATTTCTCCTCTCTCTTTCTCTCTCTAATTTGCTTTTCTCCTCTTTCTCCTCTTTCTTTCTCTCTCTAATTTGCTTTTCTGTTTCTCTCTATTGCATTTTCTCTCTTTCTCTTTAGCTTTTAACTTTTTCTTTTTACGTGTCTGACTTTCGGGTTCTCTCGTTCTCTTTTTCTGTTACTTTTCCCTTTTCTTTCTCTTTTGCTTTCTCCCTCTTTTTCAGCTTTTCCGTCTCTCTCCCTCTCGTTTAACTTTTTCTCATTTCCTGTTGCTCTCCCTCTATTTCTCTTACGCGTGTCACTCTGTTTCTTTTGCTTTCTTTCCCGTTTTTGTATTGTCTCTCATTTCTCTTTTGCTTCTACTTTGCTATACATCTTTACATTTTTATCTTTGTGCCATTTTTTTGGTGTTCTGTTTCTCTTATGCTTTCTCCAGCTTTATTGGTTGTTTATTTTGTTCCCTAGTTTTTTATGGTCTTTCTTAATTTACTACCTTGTTGTTCCTGTTTCTTACATTCATGGAAAACTTTCTGTGGGACAACTCTCGTTTTGATCTCATTCCGTCTTGCTCATATGTTTCTCCTTTCACCTTGAATTTCATCCGTTTGGCATTTATTTTTCTCCTTTTTTGTGTATTGCAGTTTCTCTTGTCTTGAGGGAGATTGCCCTTAGAATTGATGTTTTTTAGTTCTACATTTCACTTCCTGTTTCTCCTACGTCTTCATTAATAATAATAATTCATGAAGCGTTACAGATTCTTGCAGCTCAACAAGCTCTTGGTTACATTTGGCGGTCTTATGATTAAGCTGAGTAGTGATATCGCACAACTACCGTAAAATTTTATCCGAAATAATGGTGAAATTATTGAAACTGCCATCCTAATTTTCCTGGTTGTGACTCTCTCAACTACTTCGGAGTTGGCTTCCTTGTGTGGGCTAATTACTTCCGGGTAAGCTCGTTTTCACATAGTTCGTGTAAAAAGAACTAGTGTGTCATTAACTCTCTTCTCATGCTCCGAAATTGCTGGTATAGAAATTGAAGGATATATAATGTCACTTCACACGTTCCAATTTCCTCTTTTTTCTCGTTGAAGCTCAACTCGAGTTTTTTTTGCTCTCCAAATTCTCCCTCATCCGCCTACGCTCGTGAGTACTTTCCTGGGAGTGTTCGGCACTTTTGTTTTATCTATTGGTCTATCTTTCTTTTCATTCCCCGCTGTTTTCCTAATCTGACGCTTGGCTCTCACTTTCACCCACACACTAAAACCCTCTTGCTTGCTCTTACCCGTAATCACAACGTTCATCGTTACTCTAGACTAGACCCGCCCCGCAGTCAGAGTCATGGACACAGGGCAATCAGGGAGAAAGCATGAAAATGAGAAGGCAAATGATTAAACCAGAAGAGAAGAATGTAACGGAGGGTACCCCAAAAAATAGAATGGAAAGAAATAACAACGGACGAAAGAAATAAATTATTCGGGAGGAAAGTGGAATCAATGCTGTGAAGAGGAAAATAAAAAGACCCCAACAAAAACACGGGAATAAACAGAAGCCATGAAATAACCATAGAGTATCAAGAATGCAGAGAATCCAAAAATGAAACGGCATGATGGATACTACGAGATGTACATATGTATGTTCAGATGCAGAGCAAAATAATAATTCGGAGATAAGGGACCATACAAAGTAATGCAAAGATAAAAGCTCATACAAAAGGAATACGAGCATGTTCAGTGTGCTTGAGAGAATAATTTGCAGCAAAAGTAAGTCATTCAGAAAGAAAACGAACAATTCAGAGAGAAATAGAGCAAACCATCAGAAAGACAATGGGACACACAAACAGAGAGAAAAAGCAAGATGTACGAGGACAAGGCAACGAACGACAAAGCAAACGAACAGCAGGCAGCTTTTAGACGAGAAAGCATACGATGCAAGAACAACCTTTGTGTATGTACAACATACACAAAGTGTAAAAAAGACGAAATGATAATGGCAGTGAGCGATAGAGACAAAGCTGAAGACAAAGGCAGAAAGCAAGTGAATGAGGGAAACAGAGAGAGTGAGACAGGGTAAGTTAAAGGGAAAAGGGAGAAATGAGGAAAGTAAAAGAAAAAGAAAGGAAGAAAGTGGTGGAGAAAATTAAAAGTGTAAGAACAAGACAGATAGAAAAAGAGAAATACAGAAAAAGTGAAAGAAAATGGCAAAGAGAAAGTGAATGAAAATGGCAAAGAGAAAGTAGAAGAAAATGACAAAGAGAAAGTTAAAAAGGAAGGGAAAGTGAAAGAGAAAGACGATCAACTGTGAGTGAAAATCAACGAGAAAGTTGGAGACTAAGACAAGGGGATGATGGGAAAGAAATAGAAGGAGAAAGTTGGAGAGAACAACAAACAGAAACTGAAAGAAAAATTCAAAAAAAGTTAGAAAGGAAGGTGAAGAGAAAGTGAGAGAGACAGAAAGACAAGGAGAGAGTGAGAGTCCAAAAGAAAGTCAGAGAGAAAGACAGAAAGTAAGAAATAAGCAACGAGGAAGTTAAAGAGAAAAAGAGAGCCGCGTTGAAAAATAAAGTGATAGATAAAAACAGAAAGAAAGTGGAAGTCAAAGAAAAAATGAAAGAGAGGCAAAGTGAAAGTGAGAGAACAAAACAAATAAAAGGTGCGGCAGAATACAAACAGAAAGTGGGGTAGATAGACAAATGTCAAGAAAAAGACAGAGAAAATAGAGGAGAAAAAGTAATATAAATGCAGGTAGAAAGAGGGAAATAAAAATAGAAAAGTAACAAGAAATGTAGACATTTCGCTACATTCGGAATACCAAATCCGTGGGCAAAAAGACTCGTAGCACTTCTTATCTAGCTCTGCGTGTCCAGAATGCTCCGGCATTCTCCCGGACTTGAATTTACCTCCACCCCGTTGCTTTCTCTCTCGCTTGCTTTCTCTCTCATAATCTCTAAGCCCTTTCATTTATTGGAAATCTCCGTGAAAGGACAGATATACCCAGAGATAGAGCATTTGCAATCTCTCTGCGTATTTCACAACCCGATTAACTGAGCCACTTGACAGGTATCAGCACACGTGCAGACTTCCGAGAAGGACACAACACGGATTGTTTACTGTAAGTAGTTGCGCCACGCTTTCACTCGCATTCAGTATCCCATCGTCTATAGTTGTTGTCTTCCGATACAGTAACCTTTGCACCAAAAGGGAAATGCCTTGCAAAACTTGTGTTGCATATAGATACTTAAAGCCCAACTGGATTCCCTTGGGACAGTAATTGCATGTATTTTGTGAGTAGGTGGGAGGGAAGTGAAAGTTACCGCATGGCTGTGTGCTTCAACGGCAGCTATAGCAAATCCATTCCTCTGGGGTATTATTTAAGGGCTTAAGAGCACTGGTTCATGAAGATGCTTGATTACTTTCCGTCTCC
This sequence comes from Disparrhopalites patrizii, assembly GCA_034698585.1. Lineage (NCBI taxonomy): Eukaryota > Metazoa > Arthropoda > Collembola > Symphypleona > Sminthuridae > Disparrhopalites > Disparrhopalites patrizii. Next base: position 622 of record JAQGBT010003286.1, on the reverse strand, counting down.
TACATGCGTTTGTATATACATGCTAGAATTCTTCCACGTATGTCTTCAGAGAGACAGTTGGAGAGAACATGCCACCTACTGCCACTCTAATATCCGCTTTAATGTATCGTGGCTGAAGGTAATCCCCGTCAATCCGTCCTCCTACACACGGGCATGGATTGAAAATAAATCACGGCAAGTCTGAGGATCCGAATTGTGTAAGAGCGTTCTTGCATTTGAGTTCCGTTTTTTGTACTTTCTCTTCTCGGAATATTCTCGCCTATTGCAATGCCGTGGATCTGTTTTTCTTCTTTCTATTTGCCCTTTTCGTGCTGTCCCTACATTCTTGCCTACTGCAACTCATTTCGCTCTCTCTTCTTTCTTGTTTTCTTTCTTTTTTCTTGCCTCCCTTTTCTCTCCGTTTTTCCTCTCTTTCTTCTCTTTCTTTCTCCGTTTTTCCTCTCTTTCTTCTCTTCTTTTCTTTCTTTCTCCGTTTTTCCTCTCTTTCTTCTCTTCTTTTCTTTTTTTCTCCGTTTTTCCTCTCTTTCTTCTCTTCTTTTCTTTTCTTCTCCGTTTTTCCTCTCTTTCTTCTCTTCTTTTCTTTTCTTCTCCGTTTTTCCTCTCTTTCTTCTCTTCTTTTCTT